>VYZT01018080.1:38096-73380 GCA_013400735.1 Pomatostomus ruficeps | reverse complement strand
CCTGTGGGTGCACAGTGACCGACCTGTGGGTGCACAACGACCGACCTGTGGGTGCACAGTGACCGCCCTGTGGGTGCACAGTGACCAACCTGTGGGTGCACAGTGACCGCCCTGTGGGTGCACAGTGACCGACCTGTGGGTGCACAGTTACTGACCTGTGGGTGCACAGTTACCGACCTGTGGGTGCACAGTGACTGACCTGTGGAACTGGGAAAGGCTGAAAGCCGTGTCCTGGGAGCCAGAGGGAAAGGTTCCCTGTCCCTGGAATGCAGAGAAGGCGTTCCCAGTGCTCTCCTCTCCTGGTGGGTGCCAGTGAGCTGTGCCTGGGGGGCTCTGTCCCCACGGTGGGAGAACACGGGTGCTGTGCTCCAACGCTGCTGAGGGCTGGAGCTGCCTGTGCTCAGCGAGGAGCTGCGGCTGCACCCTGAGCTGAGGAGCACCCGTGCTGCTCTGTGCCCTTTGGTCCTCTCTCCTCGTCCCCATGAACCAGATCAGTGTGCCAGGCACGGCTCTGGGTAGTGCGTGGTCAGTGGGCAGAACTCGCTCCAGTTTAACGGTGCTGAGAGATGAGACGGCCCAGCCAAGGCCTTGTCCCTCCTCACGCTCTGGTCTGAGTGGGAAGGGGCCAGGTCCCTGCAGAGACCCCAGGATGCCGAGGTTCAGGGCAGAGGAGTTGGGCAGAGTTAATTACCACGAGTGGGGATAATTTCCAGCCTCTTTCTCCGAGGTGGGGACTCCCTTGCTCACCCCTCCAGCCAGGATCTCTCTGCTCTCCCCCCGTGTCCCTGGAGGACGGACACACACCCGGCTCAGGCCCAGGGCTGGCTCAGGCTGCTTGGTCTGGTAGCTGGGCTGTGTTCTGCCCTGCAGCAGCAGGAAGGGCTTGCAGAGGCAGCAGGAGCCCTGCAGGGGTTCATTCCGTGTGAACCCCACGGTTCCACCTGAGCTGAGCTCCCCGAGCAGCACAGACACGCCTCGCTGCTCTGTGTGACTCCCACTCTAAAACACAGCCTCCCTCACAGGGAAAGTGTCTCAGCAGGGAAAGTGGAACTCAGAATCCTCAAGGTTAAAAAGTTCTGTCGAACCTTCCATATTATTGCTCAGAAGAATTATTTTTTCAACTTAATAAACCCCGTGCATTCATTTCATATGGCTATTTGCCTCCCCAAACAAATTGCTTTTATTGTCAAAACCACAAATTTGGGCATTGTGATCAATACCGTCGTTTTATGAGCTGTCAGGAAAGGGACTTGGAGATGCAGCTTTGCTTGATTGTGTGGGAATAAAGATTGATCAGTGCTGCTGCTGCTCCTGTAAAGCTCCTGGGCTGACTCAGAGCGCACAAAGCAAAGCACCACCCCTGTCCCTCTCCAGAACCTCACCGTCGAGAGCTTTCCCTCTGTGCTCCTCTGCAAGCTCCTGGGAGTACAGCCCCGGTTAATGTCTTACACAGGGCACACAGGAGGAACAGGTTTTGGTGTTGGGGGGGTTTTTCCCTCACAGAAAAATGTGATTTTAATTCCAAACTTTTCTTGGTTCGTTTCACAGAAGGTACTGAGCCAAGGCTGTTCGTTTTACTCTCTGATGTCTTCTGTTATTATTTTTTAATGGAGGCAAGGAAGGGAAGAGTGCAGGGTGAGGGCAGGGGGCTGCTGGAGGAGCACTGAGGGACTGCAGTGCTCCAAGGGGACAGAGTTTGCTGAACATAATTATTTCCAGTGGGAAAAGGGGGCGCTGGCTGAGGTATTTCCATTGTCTATATTCATTTACCAAAAGAAGCGTGGCTGTGTCCATAGCACAGGTGACTTACCCGGCGCGGGCGTGGTGCAGGTTGTGCAGTGCCCACAGCCGAGACCCTGAATAAGTCAGGAGTTCTGTTCCCCAGCTGGGTCTGTGAGCGGGGTGAGAGTTCTGCTGTTCCGTGGGTGCCTTCGGCCGAGTTCAGCTGTGCCTGAGACAGGGCAGCTCCTTCCTTCCCCTGCTGCTGGGTCTGGCAGGGGGCTGGCTCAGGCTCCCCAGTGCCAGAGAGCAGCACCGCTGAAACGCGGCCCTGGGTGCCCAGCACGGCTCAGGGGCACCCCAGGGAGTGCCGGGGCAGGGGGCAGCTGCAGGAGGAGCAGAGGGCCCGGGGTCCCCATGGTGTCACCTCCCACCCGGCTGAGCCATCCATGGTTTGGTTTCTCACATCCAGAGTGGGGCAGTGACAATGCCTGGAGCCTGAGGGGTGACGTTAAACATTCCAGGCCCATAAAAGCTTTGGGAATCTTGGATAGAAGGCTTAGAAAAACAAATAGAGAGGTACAGTGGACATCACTGTGTGGCGAGTCTGACAGTCCTGCTCTTCCTTAAGCATTGGGTTCCACCTTCTCTTTTCCTCAGTGTGTAACTTTGATTTTACAGCCTTGTCAGGAGGCCCCGTGTTCACTCTCCATGCTCAAGGTTCACTGCCCTATAATCCCCCTGAAATGGGGTGGAAAGCCCATGAAAATTTCACTGCATTTGCACTCAAGTGACACACGGCCATGGTGTTAATTAAAAAAAAAAAAGAAAAAAAGTGATGGTCCTGTAGTCTCCATGGAGACTGAGCATGCTGAAAGAGGTGGGAGTATAAAATATTTTCAATTTTAGGTTGAAAAGCAGAGATCAAAAGTTGTTCTGGTTAAAATGCTGGTGGGTGTCAGCATGCCCAGCTGAATGATAAGGCATTTTGCACAAATGCTTTGCAGAGTGTTTTGAAAATGAGATTTAAAGCAGGTTTTCTGTAGTATTTTTTAGTGGGTTTCTGGAATAGATCTGGGTGTGTATTGTCTGTGCCTTTGTCAAATCCTCCCAGAGTGCACGAGCCAGGAACTGTAATACCCATCGTGGAACAAGGAATTCTTGTTTTACAAGTTGGCATTCAGATTCTTTGAGAGGATATAAAAACTCAATGAAAGGAGACCCAGCAGAAATGGAGACATCCCTGTGATTGAGATGTCTGGCTGTCAAAGGAGCCCACAGAAAAAGCTTTCCCGGCTCGCTTTGGGGAGGAAAGTGAAAACCACATGAAAAATATCCAGCGAAATGAACCACCAGGCTGGTGTTTGTTGCTGGCTGGGAAATTCCATTCAGTGCTGTTCTTTGGTCATTTGGGGAATAGAAAAGCGTTGTTGAGAAAGTGCTACTGGGGGAAATCACCTTCCCGGTTAAACGCAAAGTGGGCAGCAGGAAAGGATGCATTTGGTCACTTGTTGCTCCCAGGTGACTGCAGGAACAGGATACTGGTGACATCCAAACCCTGCTGGGGGAGTTCTGTGATCGAGAAATCCCTCATTTGGTGGTTTCTATATTAAATCATCGTGCTCAGGGTGGGGCTGATGGGTACAGGGACGATTTGCCTCTGAGAGGTGTGGCCATGGGGAAGAAGCTGAAAGGAACGGAACTATCTGCATGTGCTCGGTGCTTTTGCTGAGGGAAGTTTATTGAGTCCTCCGTGGCTGACAGTGGAGAATACTTGATTATTTTAATTTTTTACATGTATGGATCTGTTGCTAAAAGTCAAGGGTGTCTATAGATTGAACAGACAGAGAGGGGGAAAAAAAGAGCAGCAGGATTGAGGGAGGAAGGTGAGGAGAGGTTTGTGCAGCCAATTCCTGCCGTTATTGGCATCCCCTGCTGCCCTCGGAGCCCTCATTTATTGAACAAACACAGGGCCAGTGGATGGAAAGGCTGAAAGTCTCTTGGCTTGTGCTTTTTGGGGCTGAATGTGAACTTCCTTGAACCAGGATTATGAGCTTGAATCTTATTGCTTCGTGATGGAGTTTTGCCGTGATATAACCATAACAAGATTTCTTTATTCAAGTACTTTTTGAGTATTTAAAAGAAAAATAAAGAAAAAGGCCCTGCCCTCTTTCTCCCTTTAGACATAGCTGAACAAAGAATTTGGGTAAGACACAAAAGGAAAGAAACCACATGAAATGCAAAAATAAGTTCAGTGCCACTGTCTGCCTTGGAATTGGTTTCCTCCTCTGTGAAAAAACAACAGAACAGATGGAAAAGGTCTGAGACAATGGAAAAGCCTCACCTGACAAAAACAATTGGTGCTTGTTACCTGGGGAGGGTTTAGGTGAAGGCAATCTGAATTCAGGCAAATAGACGAGAGGCTGGCTCGCGACTTAAGGAAATAGGAATTGTAACGAATGATGGCTGCTGAGTTTTGTTTTAGGAAATGTGGTAATCCTGAAATGAGAGGGCATTTCTGCTACAGGGGCTGGCACCACCCAAATACAAACGGTGGTGGCAGCTGTGGCTGTGTCTGAGTAGCCAGGGCAGCGTTTGCCTCGTTTTCCTGGTGGTGTTTTAGGGGAAGCTCAGCTGAGCCGAGCCCTGCCCTGCTTGGTGTTTCTGTTCCCTGGAGTTGAACCAACAAACGATTCCCTGAGATTCCCCATTTGCAGGAATAATTTAGTAGCAGGAATAATTTAGCAGCAGGAATTTTTGTCTGCCATGGATCCCATTCTGGATTTCTCTGACCCTGGACCGGACTGACATCAAGTTATGCCTCAAGTTCAGGCAGCACCTTTTGCAAGCAGCACTTTGGGCAGTAATTCTGATTTCTCAGAGGCTGACAAATAGCACCTTTTTTTAACAGCTTTTGATTTGTTAGCATATTTATACTGAATCTGTTTATTCCTCCCTAACTCCCTTCAACAGAAATGAGACATGTAATTAATTTAATAACAGCACCTGGGTCAAAGGGATTATTTCTTGCCACCTGTCAGTTAACAGGAATTAAGACATTTAATTTTGAGGATTATTGTGTGTGCAGAAATTTTCCATTTCACAAAGAATAATTAGCAGTGTCATTAAATTACCTGGCTTTATCTCTGGTCAGCTTTACGCTCCAGAGCGACGGAAGAGGGGGAGTTGGTGGAATGTTTCCTTTGCTGTTCAGTTGTGCACGGCCCACGTGCAGTCCCTGGCTCCAAGGCAGTGCAGCCGCTTGGATTTCTGTGCTTGGCCTGACTGGGAGTGGGAGCTGCTCCTGCCGGGCACCTGGACATTTAAATGTGTGCCCTGCTCCTGCCGGGCACCTGGACATTTAAATGTGTGCCCAGCTCCTGGCGGGCACCTGGAGCAATGTGTGCCCAGCTCCTGGCGGGCACCTGGACATTTAAATGTGTGCCCAGCTTCTGGCGGGCACCTGGACATTTAAATGTATGTTCAGTTCCTGGCGGGCACCTGGAGCAATGTGTGTGCCCAGCTTCTGGTGGGGTTTCATCGCTCAGCCAACTCCTCCCAACTCCATTTCAACGTTCAGTGTTGGTGCACGTGGGGCACATTCACTCCTACAGCTGGAAACCTCAGCCAGGTCAATTCTTCCTTCAAAATTCTGATTTCAGGACAGGGAAATGTTGTCCCTCTGCCCCCCAAACCCAACTAAACCCCCTTTGTCTGTGTAGTGCACACATAAAGCTCTTAAAAAACCACTTCGCTTGTAACATTTATTCATTTGCCAAGGCTCTGAGTGGGTGTTTAATTTTATTTAAAGGACAGTGTGAATAGCCTCTGGTGCTTAATTTAGAATTTATACAATTTCCCGCTTCCCTTAGATAAATCCTAGTGAAGGAAACATCTTTTATATGTAAAGAAAGTTGTGGTTTCCACCCCATTTAAAGTCATGTTTTATTTAGACCATTCTATTTCCTCTTCTCTCGGGGCAGTATCTGAATTCCTTGTCAGGTCATTAACCATATAAGATGCATTGGATTAAAACATTTGAACATTTTTTGGTCAGAGAAACAACATTTAGTGAATGAATGCTGTGTGCCCGTTCTCAGCGGGGGCTTTGTGCTCTTCCCCTGCCTGTCCAGGATTGCAGGAGCTTTTGCAAGCTCCTCATGGACGGTGCTGCTGGAGCGGGCACCGGGGTGGGCACTGGGGTGGGCACGGCCCTGTCTGTGCTGGGAGCTCTCCCGGGCTCTGATGGTGAATTCCCCACATTTCCCCCTCACTGTCTGGTTTAGGGAGCTCAGCACGGGAGGAGCCCCAATAAAATGTCATTTTGTGGCAGGACATGTTGTGACTTTAGGGGATGCTCCCACCCCTGGGGCACTGAGTCCCCTCCAGCCCAGCCCTTCCTGGGGCCACCAGCAGCAGCTCCGAGCCCGGGGGCTGCAGAGCTCCGTGGCCGGAGCTGAAACGTTGTCCTGCTCTGGAAAATGCCCCAAATGCATCCCGGGCAGCAGAGCCAGGCACTGCTCCTCAGTCCGAGGGGCTGGTGACACATTTATCCAGCTGCAGGGACACTGGGGGCTCTCTGGGGACAGGGCGGGAGAGGAGGAGCACTGGAGTTGTCAATGCATTGGTTGCTTGGAACAAAGATTTTGTAAGAGCTGAGATGCAGCTTTTTCATCCCCTTTCCCCTCCGTGCCCCGCAGCTTGTGCTGCCTGGCACCAGGAGAGGTTCTGGGTGAGAGCCGAGGGCAAACACGGACCCAGCCCTCTGGGGGTGCAGGAATCCTCTCTGGGGCTGCTGGAACCACTCTGGGGCTGCCAAAATCCACTCTGGGGCTGCTGGAACCACTCTGGGAATGCCAGCAGTGACCCCTTCCCTGTAAATGGGCACTGGGAATGGCAGCAGGGACCCTTCCTTGGACATGGGCACTGGGAATGCCAGCAGTGACCCTTCCCTGTAAATGGGCACTGGGAATGCCAGCAGTGACTCTTCCCTGTAAATGGGCACTGGGAATGGCAGCAGTGACTCTTCCCTGTAAATGGGCACTGGGAATGGCAGCAGTGACTCTTCCCTGTAAATGGGCACTGGGGATACCAGCAGTGTCCCCTCCTTGGACATGGGCACTCCCTGCTCCCACCTGAAGGGAAGTTTGACGCTCACTTTGACTGGTTTGGTACATTCACATTGATTTTACAGTTTTCCCTGCAATTAACAGATCAGGAGCTTTTCTCCCGGCACTCAGCGTGTTATTTATCCTTCCCAGACAGGGGTTATTACACGCTGTCTCTTTTCCAGGCAAAATCCAATAACTTTCCTGGTCTCTGCTGTGAAACTGGGGTAAACGGATAGAGCAGAGGAGTCATCCGTCACCGCTCCTCCTTAGTGTCTCGCAGGAAATGAGGAGCCAGGAGGAACCTCCCAAGGCTGAAATTCGGCATTTCCTGCTCTGAGCTCGACCTCCAGGAGCTCAGCCTCAGACCAGGGAGTTTACATGAAATTCTCAGCTTATTTCTCTCTGCCCCTGTTGTTATGTTTTGAAGAAATCGAAAGCCTCACAAGCTGTTGAGGTTTCTGTTCTGTTTTTGAAATGTTTTATGGATCCTTGGCTGGGAAAACGCCTCCCTCCAGGCAGCACTGGCACATTTGTTGAGTGGCACTTTGTTGGAGTGCACAAACACTGTCTGCTCTGGTTACCAGAGCGGGGATCAGGCGGTGTCACCAACATCCATCCACAGGCAATAAAATCATGGCAAAGCTGAAAAAAGCAGGGTGAGGGCTCCTCACAGAGCATCCAGGCTGGCGTGGAGAGACCTCGTTAAGAGACACCTCGTTATGAGTTTTAGTAGCGTGGGTTTGCATAGTGACCGTCCTGCAGTGCTCACATCGCGGCAGGGCTGCCCTGGAGCACAGGTCACGTCCCTTCCCCAGCTCCTGGGTCCCTGGAGCATTTCAGTTTAACATTAAATCTTACCAGCATCAGTAGGATTTGGACCCAGCTTGAAACTCAGCGAGGATATTTTCTTGAACCGTTTATTGATAATGAATTCATTGGGTGGGCAGCCCTGGAGCGTGGGAACGATGTGGGCTCTTACAGTAAACACGACAAAGATAGTCCAGGGTGAGGAGAGGATTTTGGATGCATCACATTTGAATTTTTCCAATTAAAAAGTGAACTGAGATCTGTTTTTCAAACATGCTTGGATACTGTTGGGGTGGTGGTGAGGGAGGAATGCAAAGCTCGGTGCAGTGTCCCCAGCCAGGCAGGTGGATTATTAATGTCATTAACAACCCTGACCCAGTGGAGCTGAAACCTTTCTCCCTCTCCCTGCTGCTCCGCAGTGGTGACCCAGAACACAGAGAAGAAAGTTCTCGGTGGTTCTTATCTGGGTCCAGAGTGACCAGTGGAGATAAAGCTGTCGAGCCTTAGGCCGGGCTGTTGAGGCAGAGTTTGTCACCGAGGAATTAAAGCCTCTGGGATCAGAGAGAGAAAGAGGATCTGTCACCTTCAGAGCTGGGCAGTGACAGCTCCCTGAGCTCTGAGGTGGCAGCTTGGCAGGTCACCCACAGCTGTGCCCCAGTCAGTGACACGGGAGCTGTAAATGTGTGAACGTGGAAGGGGGGAAATGAAACCGTGCCCACAATTCCTTAAAACTCGGGCAAAAAGAGGGTTTGAATGGGGAAGGTCAGCAGCACTGGTGAGGTCTCTGACAGCAGAGGTTCTCCAGCCCTGGGGATTAACGTATTTCACGTTCAGACTGATGGCTGGACAATGCTGCATTCATGGCTGGGGAGTATTTGCAGTGTCTGAGCAGTGAGCTCCATAAGGAGGCATTCATTTCATAAAGAAAGTTTATGCCAATCTGGCCTAACAGCAAAGTGAGCTGATTAAAGTTTGGCAGACCCTATTGACACTTCTAATAAAGAAATCACTGCCACAGCATTTTCCTCTACTTAAAGCAACAAGAGCAAGAATGGTGAAGAAATAAAACCTTTCGAGAGAAAGACGCTGTTGACAGCACCTTTTAACTGCCTCCATTTAATCACGAGAGTTCAGCCTTTGCTACCACCAGGACACTTAAACCAGGAACGCTGTAATAAATTCATTACTCACCATGCACTGAGTGCCCGGGAGTGAGCAGGGCTGCCTCAGTGGGGTGAGGAGAGCGTGGAGCCACAGGCACACTGAAATAATCCTGGAGCACATTGATTCTGGAGCTGCTCATTGGCACTCACTTTAATTCACGTTGTAGATTTGCCAGGGAGAGCTTAATCTCTTGGGTCCCTGGTGTGTTGTTCCCTCTCCAAACCCCTCCTGGGGTGAGGCACAGCCTAATCCCCGCTGCCTCCGCAGGATCAGCCCCTGCCCTCCAGCACTGCTGGGCTGCTGATGCCTCAGGATTCAGCTTTTCGATTTCCCAGCCCCTGCCCTGCTTTGGTGTGGAACTCTCCCACTCCCCATGGGCTGGGAGCTCCTGTTCTCCCGTCCTGCTCAGACACAACAAATCCTCTCCAGGCTGCACTCAAGGACACCTCGTTGGCCCAGGCCCCCAAAGATGGAAACGGAGCCTCTAAAAGGGGGGACAGACTTGGGCTCAATTCCATCATCCCCTGCAATTGGCACTGGAGAATGAACCCTGATCTGGGAATGGATCCAAACTGATCCAAGTGCAGCAAACTCGTGCCCCGGGCTCCAGCTTGGCTGTGGCCTCTCCCGGAGAGGCTCTGCCTGCTCGAAGTGTCCCTATTGAAGGCCCCGCAATCAATCCCCAGTTTATTCTTTAATCCTGGCTGCCCTCTGCTCTGGGCAGCCTCTCCAAGGCCCCACTGGGAACAGCCAGAGCCCGTCCAGGCGAATGGAAAGGCAGGATGCGAGCGCTGGAGCTGCTTTTCACAGCCCACAGATTCAGGGGGACTTTGTGTCCATCCCTTCAGGCAAATCAGACACTGGGGATTGTTTAATTAATCCTTATCATACCACAGTGCAAACGAGATTATTAATTACCCAACAATATTAATGGGGTAATAATGGTGGGCGCTAAATGGGAGTTTTGTAAGGTATTCCCACAGCTGTGTTTACCCCATGTACTGTGGGACAACCATGGCTGTGCTTGTTTGGCTGATGAGGCCAGATCAGTGTGGCCACTTAGATATTTAGGAGCTGCTTATTTCGGGTTTCTCTTTGATTATTGTTCAAATTTTAAACAAATTCCAGAGAGTGTCACAAAGTCATACCTTTATCCTCCTTAAACTTAATTTTAAATCCTCCAAGCTCTCCAGCAGCTTGTGTAACTCGTGGGTGTGTCCAGAGCAGTGTCCCCCTGCCCTGTGTCACCCTGGGCGTCCCTGAACATCTGTGGGAACTCCTGCTGGGGTTTCGTGACCACGCTGCAGCCCCCGGGTCAGGAGCCGTCTGCTGTGCTGTGTTTGCCACCACACCTGTGGCCCTCAGGTGCCTGAGTCGTGTTCTGCATGATCTCTGCTGGAAAATGAATAATTAACGGTGCGTATCTGCAGCAGAGCAGAGCTGAGCTAACTCTGTCCCTGGGCTCTCCTCTGGGAACGTGTGCTGGTGAGGAAAACACTGAGCAGCGTTCGTCAGCGGCTCTGTGCTGCTCCTGATCCTTCTGCACAGAACGACAGCCCTTGGTGTCAAATTTAATTTCGTTTTTATCATGTGTCTCTATCACTTCATCACATTTATCCATCACTTACCAGGCCATTGCTCACCTTAAAATAAATAACGGGGGAAAAAGGACAAAGGGGTTTGTAAACGATAGCCAGAATATTTTCCATCCATGTGTCCGTCTTCCCTCTCCTCTGAAGGCACCAAGGGAATGTGGAGAACAGCTACGAACCCTCCAGAGCTCTGTCTCCCACAGGGTCCTTCCTGCTGCCCTTGGCTGCCCTGCTGCTGTGCGTGTATGGTCACAGAGTCCTTCAGTCATTCCCGATCACTTCATCGTGCACTCGCATTGTCCAGTACTCCCTCCTGCACGAGACTGATCTGCCTCGTGTGTGCAGCTGACAGAGGGAACCTTGAAAATCCTGCCACTAAAATGTGTCCTGTTTGGCAAATACCTGGTCAGTAAAGCCTAAAGAACTGGCAGATCTTTGTTTAAATTATCTTTGCATCCCCAGGGAGAGCATTCCTGCGCCAATGTCCCCTTCCTTTGGATGAACTTTTGCTCACGTGCTGTGACAGTTGACATGGAAAAGGCATTTTTAATGTGCGCAGTTAACACCTCTAACAGGTTCCTAGCCTGGAAATTGAGTGTGTACAAGAGATGCAAAAACCAAATCTAAAAATACATCCAGGTGTCAGACTGAATTAAAATCTGTGCTTCATTAAGTGAGTACAGCACCAATAAAGGAAGTTTTAGTAGAGGCAGAACTGCTGCTTCTGTTTCGCTTTCCAGCCAGCTGGGGCTAAATCTCCTTAGAGATGCCCGTGGTATTGGGGCAGTGGTGTTGAGCATTGTCTGGTCCTGGGTTGCCAGAACACCTGATTCTGCTTTTGCAGCAGCTGTTATGGCTGTCTGCAAACTGAATTTAACTTTATCCATTGCTTTGATCCATTTATCCATTGGTTTGATCACCCATCTTCCTGCTGTGAGTTAGACCACGCCAGACGCTGCAGCTCCCCTGTGGTTTGCGCACTGTTCCTTGTTTGTGAAACACAAAATATCCCTTTGGTCACCCAGTGGGTGCTGTGGGAGCAAACCCGGCCTGCGGAGCTGCTGGGGCTGCGACGCTTCTGTGCAAACGCAGAGCCTTGGATAGATATAAATATATAAATATATATATATGTAAATGTCGGGGCTGGTTTTTGCCTGCCCGTTCATGGCTGGCACTCAGCCTTGCTTTAAGGGGGTTTCAGAGGCACAGCTCTGCTGGACCAAACCCTGAGAGCTCTGCAGCCTGCGAGTCTCTGCCGTGGTCCCGGCAGTTCCCGAGCAGGAGTGCTGCAGCTGAGTGCTCCACGTCGCTGATTTTGAGCTGTTTCAGCAGTGGAGGTTTCAGAGATCTGAGGATTTATCTGAGCAAGAGCCACGGCTTCTTTCAAAGCACAGAATCCAGCAGAGTGCTTTTGGAAATAGGCAAGTTGACTTTTGACACAGAAGCATCGATTTCCTCCCTCTTCTTTGAGTTCACGTTTTTGCATTTCTTTGACTTCTGACATTTTGCAGATTTTTGCAAATGAATGTGATGATAGACAGGAATAAACTTAATTGTGAGAGTCAGAGATGAACCAGAGAGGAATGCAAAGTAGGGCAGGAAAGGGAAAGGTGACGGGAGCGTTCTGGCAGTGACAGCAGGGACATCGCTGCCAGGGAGCCCAGGGGAAGGGGTCAGTCCTACAGAGGAACCATGAGGCATTTCCATCCCTTTGGCTGCCGCTCATCAACCCTCCCAACCCCAAGCAAAGGGATCCCAAGAGCTGGGATCAAACCTGGATTGTGCTCCAGCTGGAGAACAGCTCGGAGCCCAGCAGTGCCCGTGGGGCAGGGTTTGCCTTGGGGCGCTGGGGACTCCTCGGGGCTGGGATGCAGCTCCCACACAGCTCCCCTGGGAAGAAGCTGCAAGGAATGATCCTCCCGGGATGCCTTGGAGAGGCTGCCCAGAGCAGAGGGCAGCCAGGATTCAGAGAATAAACTGGGGATTGATTGCAGGGCCTTCAACAGGGACACCTCGGGCAGTCAGAGCCTCTCCGGGAGAGGCCACACCCAAGCTGGACCCCGGGGCACGAGTTTGCTGCACTTGGATCAGTTTGGATCCATTCCCAGCTCAGGGTTCATTCTCCAGTGACAATTGCAGGGGATGATGGAATTGAGCCCAAGTCTGTCCCCCCTTTTAGAGGCTCCGTTTCCATCTTTGGGGGTCTGGGCCAACGAGGTGTCCTTGAGTGCAGCCTGGAGAGGATTTGTTGTGTCTGAGCAGGATGGGAGAACAGGAGCTCCCAGCCCGTGGGGAGTGGGAGAGTTCCACACTAAAGCAGGGCAGGGGCTGGGAAATAGAAAAGCTGAATCCTGAGGCATCACCCGGCTGCTCCCTAAGAACTGCCCCAAAGAGTGACCGTAAAATGTGGGAAAAGCCAGGTGGAGCCTCTTCCATGGGGAAAGCAGATTTTACCCTGCACAGAGCTCCCTGGAGAGCAGTGTGCTGGGCTGGGTAACCTTCCCTGTAAGGACAGCTCCAGCCTCGCTTTACTGCCCTGTGAATTCCAGCTGCACTGCCAGGGCTCTCTGAAATATTGCAGCTCTCGGAGGCCAGGGCAAGTTTTCCACGGAAAATGATAATGTTCTCCTTCCTTTATTTTAATTAGTATTTCGGTGGAAGTGAGGAATTTGCTGATTTATGTAATTCTTTAAAAGAGGGCAGGGCAGCAAACTCAGGAGTAATTTATTTTTTGACATATATATTGCTGTGGTTTTGAAGACTTTTTGCAGCAGTTTGCAATCCTTTTCTGCCGAGCGAAATATTCACCTCAGACAGCGGAATTTCATGAGGTCATCACTGATTCATGCATTTCACAGTTCTTTGCTATTTTTGCAGCCTCATCTGTGTATTTTTACTCCATGGCATCCTGCAGGGATGGTCATTTCTATCTGCTGTGCTGAAGTATTTATGCAGATTGTTTTAAGAATATGTTTTCAGCCAGTTCAAGAAAAACAAACTCTTTATTTTAAATAATTGTGGTTATCGATGAAGTTTTTTCTCTATGTGGAAATACTTAGTGAACAAAAAAAGATACAATTTGGCTTTTAGCAGCCAAATATGAAGCTCCTTTAGTTGAGATCATTTCTAGACGTTATCAATTAGTGTTTTCCCTGTCCCCAGTGTTTGTTCCCAGCCTGCAGTTGTGTCCCCTCGGGGTGGCTGCCCCAGCCCTGTGAGGACCCCAGGAACGCTCAGAAGGGGCACTCGGGGTGGTGGCTGCAGCGCCCGGAGCTGCCCGGCAGCCCCGCGTGGCTCACAGGAGCCTCAGCTGTTCAAAGCCAGTCCTTGTCTGGCTGCTGGGTGAAGCACACTCGAGTTGTTTCCAGTGGAAACTGAGAGCCCCTGCACCCTGAGAGATGAGGGAAATCAGGGAATCAGCAGCCTCTCCGAGCTGTTCACAGAAATGGAGTGAAGCTTGATTTTAATTCTGTTTTCAGTCCAGCTCTCATGTCAACTCCTCCAAGCAGGGATGAAGAACGTGAGGGGTTTATGCATTGTACGGAAAATTTTGGAGGTAGAGACACTTCCCATTTTGTGGTCACATGGCAGGAAGGGCGTTCTTTCAAATTTTTTTTGGTGTGGAACTGGAAAGAAACATCACCGTGTCAGTCCCTGAACCAAGAGATCAGGAGGCACAAGAGAACAGCTCAAGAGCCAGCCTGTGATAGTAATCGCTTTTTTTGTTGTTTTCAAGCTGTATCTATTCCCCTTTGAGTGGATGTTGCCCTTGCTGTGTCAGGAGCTGTCATGTGAGCCCGTCCCTGAGGCACTCGGCTCATCCAGGGCTCCGGAGTGAAGGGTCCTGCTGGTAATTTCCTCGGTGGAACCAAGAGATCACAGCTCAGCAGCCAGCCTGTCGTAGTAATTTCTCTTTTTTTGTTTTTTGTTTTCAAGTTGTATCTATTGCACCTCCGTGTTGGGGTTATTGTTACAGCCATCCAAAGGTGTTCCCAAAAACCCCAATCCCAACTCCTGTGCCAGTCTCCAGACACGGGGGTGGAATCTCAATTGGTTTCTGTATGGTTTGCTCGGCTTCTTCCCTTCTTTCTCTCTCCCCCCTCCGGTGTTTGAAATCAGAATTTCCTCTGCCGGACTCAGGGCTGAGGCTGCAGCTGGCAGGGATGGAGGTTTCCTCTGCTCCCACAGTGGGGTGTGTAATTGGCAGTAATGGCTGTAAAATCCAGAGCTCAGGGGCTGCGGGTTTTTTCTTTCCTTTCCAAGCCATCCCTCTGGAAAAGAGTTTGATCAATGGCTGAGCATTTCAGAGTGGTATTAATAAATGCAGAATGCTAAAGAGCCTCTTAAGAATAAATAATCTAATTCCGTTTATAAGCCTAACTGTTGTTTAAAAAAAAGTAAGAGTAATAATGAAAACAAATTACCCTTTATTTAAATATTAATCTTCGGCGGTAATTGTGCCTGGATGAATATTTCAGTGGCAGGGAGCGCGCTGTGCTGTCAGACACGGCAGCGGGGCTGCCTGAGCGCAGCGAGCGGCCGTGCCCGGCAGGGAGGAGCCGCGATGCTCCCGGAGCTCCGCGGCTCAGGGGCTGGCACTGACCGTCCCCAACGCCTCTCGGAGCTCTCTGCGGCTCAGGGGCTGTCACCGCCCGTGTCCAGCCCCTCTCGGAGCTCTCTGCGGCTCAGGGACTGTCACCGCCCGTCCCCAGCGCCTCCTGGAGCTCTCCGCGATGCTCTCGGAGCTCTCCGCGGCTCAGGGGCTGTCACCGCCCGTGTCCAGCCCCTCTCGGAGCTCTCTGCGGCTCAGGGGCTGTCACCGCCCGTCCCCAGCCCCTCTCGGAGCTCTCCGCGGCTCAGGGGCTGTCACCGCCCGTCCCCAGCCCCTCCCGGAGCTCTCCGCGGCTCAGGGGCTGTCACCGCGCGTCCCCAGCGCCTCCCGGAGCGATGGGTGCGCGCCGAGCCAGGGCAAGGACACCCCAGTGGCACCGGCTCCTCGCCGGGGCTGCTCCAGTCACATCCAAATGATGGATATCTCTGTGTGTTTTCATAAACCCGGCAGCCCAGGGGGCTTTGTGGTGTCCAGGATGCAGAGCACAGCTGAAAATTCCCTGCTGGAGTTTGAGGGGAGCTGGTGTCGCTGGTGCTCTCAGCTCCTGCCTCTGACCCAGTCTGGCTGCAGTGGGATGCACCACTGAGCTTTTCTACTTTAAACACAACTCGGGTCTCTGCTCATATCAAAAACTGCATTAGCAGCTCCTGCTTTCATTTTCCTTCATTTCCCTTTCCTCTGAACCCTGTGGAATGCAGGTGCAGACCAGAATTACCCCCCAGACAGTCCCCAGGTTTGAAGGACTTCAAAACAAACTGATGGAGGACTTAATATCTTCATTTCAGAGACTGTCAAGAAGGCAAATGTTGCAGTGGCCTTTTGCAGATTTCAATGCAGTGGAGTGGAATAATCCAGCCAGGAAAGAGCGCAGTTTCTGCAGTCGAACTCCTCTGTTCTGGGCTGCCATGAGCCCTGCAGCCCCTGGAGATTGCTCTTTTTTTGTACAGCAAACCCTGGTACAGCAAACCCGACCGTTCCTCAGGGTGCCCCACTGATGCAGGTGCTGCAGCCAGGTCTGGTCCTTTGGGGTGACAGGAGCAGCTCCTGCTGTGCAGGGTCTCAGTGGTCAGGATTTGTCCCTTTGGAAATCTTAATTTAGCCCTGAACTCTTCCTTTTGGCCTCACTGACGAATGGGAGAGCCCTGGGGGGTATCTGGGCTGTCAGACTCCGCAGGGAGGAGAGGGGAAGTGGCTCTCTCGGGGTCACCCAGCAGGGAGTGACAGCGGCAGCCGTCCCCTGCGCTCCCCGCTCAGCATCTCCTGTCAGCAGTGATTTGTCAGGACTGGGGGCTGCTCCCGTTGTGTCCCTGCTGGGAAACGGACCCAGGGCCGTGGTGTCACTGAATTCAGGCCAGCTCCACTCCTGAACTCCACTGGGCCCTCAGCAGTGTGAGGATCAGTGGAAGTTTCTCTTTCTGTGCCTGTGTTTGGTGAGACAGGTGAGCAGAGCCAAGGATCAGCAGGTTTTTAACGTGGGACTCTGAAAGCAGGAGCAGAGTTTACCTGACACCCATCAGTACCGATGGAAATGTCACTTTTTGTACCTGTGGGAGAAATACCTGCCCTGGAGCCACTCCCTGCTCCAATCCTCTTCATTTCTCTTTCTTACACAAACGGCTTCCAAGTTGCTTCTCCTTCATCTTTCCTCCACACAACTCGTCTGCCCACTTCTCACATTTATGTAGAAACTTTGGCACCAATCCCTGACTGTTTCATCTTTTAGATTATTTTGCTCCTTAGCATTGGAAAAGTCTGCACTAGTAATTCAGATAGGATTTTGTTGCTTCTTGTTTTACATCTCCACCAATTTTGCAGAACACAATGTTTCTTTCATGAACAGAGTAAGAGCTCTAAATTATGAAACATAGAAATAAGAGAGACAAATCTGGTAGCGCTTTTCTTTTGGAATTGTCAAAGGAAAGTTTGATTCATTTGTGATATTCCATGTTTTTACCATGAGAAAAGAGTTGATTCCTTTACCTTCCTTCAGGTTTGGAGTTGCTGCTGTTCATGTGTGTCCTAGGATGCTGGGATACAGAAAATAATGACATTGCATTTTAAATTTCCACCAGCTGTGCTGACAGCCACGAGCAGCCCAGCAGATCCAGGATGTGCTCCGTGCTGAGCTGCTGAGCAGAGAGAGAGAAAACCTCATTTGGGCACCATCACACCCTGAACTCTGCTCTGCTGCTCTCCCCGTGCACTCAGGGTGTCTGGGATCCTGCTCTTAATTACGTGGGACAGCTGATTGCAGTTCTGGGGCCCTGCAGGGTCACTCCAGGCAGCCCCGCACAGGGGTCAGCAGTGATTCTCTGCACGGGTAATTTGGTGAAGTGACTGAGCTGAGCTGCAGCGTGTGCTGGTGACTGAGAGCCCAGCTGAGCAGAGCGTGCAGGCTCAGCCTGCTCAGCTCAGCGCTCACCCACAGGCTGAACCGGGGACTGGCAGAGCTCTGCAGTGCCTTGCTGAGCAGGGGCAGCTCTGGAGCCAGGGACTGGCAGAGCTCACTGCTGAGCAGGGGCAGCTCTGGAGCCAGGGACTGGCAGAGCTCACCGCTGAGCAGGGGCAGCTCTGGAGCCAGGGACTGGCAGAGCTCACCACTGAGCAGGGGCAGCTCTGGAGCTGGACCATCCAGGCTCAGTCCTGTTCAGCTCAGCGCTCACCCACAGGCTGAACTGAGGAGGTTGAGTCCCAGGGACTGGCAGAGCTCGCTGCTGAGCAGGGGCGGCTCTGGAGCAGGAACGTGAAGGAAATCAGGAGGCCATGAAATGCAGGAATGATCTCAGGCAGCAGCCTGGCTCCTGTGCTGCTCAGGAACGAGGGCACTCCCGGGTTCTCAGGGAGGGCTCTGCATCCCTCCTCACACAGACATCACTCCCTCCCTCCCTTCTGCTTCCAAAAATTTAATAATTCTTAACCTCTACCCCTCTCTCTAATTTTGCAGAAATTGGTCTAATGTGCTGCCGGGAGTGGCAGAGACTCAGCTGTGCTGATTGCATAATCCTTTCTTTATTAAGGAGCTTGGGCAGAAGGAAAACAAGCCCCAAACCAGCTTGTTACGGCCCCGTGTGCCGCTGCAAAAATTATTTCTTTCTAAGCATTTTATCCTGTCTAATTTTAAACCTTCCCAGAGACTGTGTTTGCCATTTCTTTTTGAGACTCTTCCACCATCCTTTTGCTTTGAATTTGCTCTAGGTTTCCTGTTGTTTCTAATTATACTCTCCTGCCTACCTGCTCTAGCAATTTTCTCTCCTTGACGCTTAAATCCCTGAAATATTTGTGGAAAGTTAGCACTTTCTGGTTCTTCTGCCTTTTAAGCCTCACCTACTGATGTTTTTTTTCAGAAAATCACCAACCTACCTTCTGCTCTACTTGCTGTTCCTTCAATATTGCACATTCGGGCCCTCTGGAAATCTGGCAGATTATTTCTTCTGCCGTTTTTCTACAGAACCCTGTCCATTCCCACAGTCGTTGGGGCTGTTGTTTGTACCTTATCCTGCTGTGCACTGACAGCAGAACTAAAGTCAAGCAGCTTGAGCAAAGCAAATGGAAAACCATGCCTGAAATCCCCTTTACGGTCACAGACTGGTGATCGTTTTGGCAGCGCTGTTTTAATTCTTCACGTCGTTTGGTTGCTTTTAATACTCCCAACAGCTGCCCGGTGGATTTCTGCACACAAACTCCAAGAACCATGGTAGTTAGGAGGTTTGGAGTAAGTCCCCATCCAAATTTCCCATTCTGCTTGCTCGAAGGAGATATTTTAAGCCACATTTTGGTGATTTTGTGTCCCAGCTCGTACTCCCTTGAGGGTTTTCATTGCAGTGGAAGAAGAGCAGTGTCTGTATTTGCAAAGGTTCCGTGTTAGCCGTGCAAAGAGAGAGTTTGCATTCAATTAAGTCCTTAAAGACTCAGACTGGACTGAGAAGCTCTGGGGCAGTCGCAGTAGGAGTGTAAAGCAAACAGGAGTGAGCAGTTCAAGCAATGCAGCGTTCAGGTGTGTGCTGTGAAATGTCACCGGAGCAGAGATTGATCTGCACTTCCTGCCTGTCCCCGCCGTGTGAATGATTGATGAACCTGTTGAAGCTGTTAATGATTACTGACATTACTGAATTCATAATTATAACAATTAGGGTGTCTCTCCCGGCCTCCAGCTCAATACAATCAATATGTCTTTGTCGAGGGCTGGGTGTGCATCCTGCCCCTGTCAGCTGCAGAGATTCCTGTTACAGCCCCGGGATTGCTCCGGTGGGAGCAGGGCTGAGCTGGTGGCTGTTCCCCACACAATCTGTTCGAGATCCAGGGTCAGCGCCTGCACACTGAGCTCTGGAAGTGCTGTGCAGCCCAGGTCACATCAGCTGGCAGTGTGGCACACGAGGAGGGTGGTGACGTGTCCTGTCCCTCCCGGCTGCCAGCCTCAGCTCCCACTCGGGGTGGGGATATCCCAAACCCCTCTGGCACTTTCCCACAGCATTTCATCGAGCATTTCATGCCATGTCTGGTTTTCTCTCTCCCCTTTGCTCATTATCAGTCTGCTCATGTTATTATTTTTACCGAAAGAGTAATTTCCATTTGGAAATGGCAAACAACTGCAGCCACGTTCTGCCGGGGCGTACGAGCCGAGGCAGAGAGAACCCACCACATCCCAGCCTGCCTGCTTAGATCAGTGAATATTTAAAGTCCATTTAGGTTTCGCTGCAGTAATGGGTTTGTTTACAGCTGTACTGGGATGGGGAAGGAGCTGTTTGGCTGGAGGTGATTTGAGGACACAGGAACTTGGAAGGAATAATTCTGGATGAGGGAGCTGTTATCAGCCATTCCATGTTTCCAGAAGGGCTGCAGAGTTAGTTAGTGGTGTGCTGTGAGCGCCTGCAGGAGCTGCAGCTGCATTTGGCCATTGTCCCTGGCCGGGCTGGGCTGGGATGGGGTCTGGTCACTCTGGGAACACTCCAGCTCCAGCCAGGGTGGCTCCTCTGGCTGCCTCAGCCATTGGAATAATCAGCCTCTGCAAACGTCCTCAGGGAGCAGGCATCTGAAACCCCTGAGTGCTTCTACGTGGAGCTTGATGAGTTCATGAGAGGTGACACGGTGTGCTGGTGGCACTGGCAGGAGCTGTCCCTGCGGACCCAGCTCTGCTCCCGTCCGGCCCAGCACGGGTGAGCTCTGCTCTCTGCCTGGGTGCTGCAGGATCCCGGCTCCCGCGGGGGCTGCAGCTGCAGAGATGGGGCTGCTGCTGGCCAGAGGGCACGGGCAGAGCCCCTGAGGGATGGGGCTGGGCTCTCCTGGCACAGCTCAGAGCAGCTCGGGGCTGAGAGCACTCAGGGCACAGAGCAGAGCAGCTCGGGGCTGGCACCTGCACTGCTCCTGGCCCTCGTTGTTATTATTTTCCTCACTCCCGGGATTCCCAGACTGTTTATCCCCTCAGTGTGACCATCCTGAGCTCAGGGGCTCCTCGCGCTCGGAGGGGAGGTCAGGCTCACCCACAGTGGGTGCAGCGAAACCCAAAACCATCGGCTCCAACACTCACGCTAATCAGGACAGGGGTTCTGTGAGCTCCTGACTTCACACGATTGTCAATGTCACAGCGCATCCAAAGCCGTGCAGTGCTTGACAGGAGCTGGGACTCAGCTGCAGACCTGCAGCACCATCCTGCCTGCACCACTCCCTCGTGCCCGTCAGGGAATCCCGAGGTGCACGGAGGGGAAACATCTGCCCAGATCAACACGGACCCAGCTGGAGCAGGGACAGGAACGTGCCCTGATTGTTACAGACAGAATCATTTACTGAGAAATGATTCACCTTCAGAAAGGTGCTGGGCCAGATGGCTTTCAAAGGTCTCCTCTGTCAAAGATTGCCCTGTAATTCTGGGATTTAAAAGATATTTCAGCCCAAAGCTCTTTCAAAAAGCTGGGTCTGAAGGGAGGCAAGGTGCATCTTCTCTCTTCAGTTTCTTTTCCCTATTATTACTTAAAAATAAGAAACAAACAGGATTCTGGAAGCTTCTTCTGTTTTAATATTAAGAAAACTGAAAGGTGTTTCCTGTTTTAATTCTAGACTTGGCAAAGACTCAACAATTGTGTAAAGAAAACTTTTTAAAAAAATTTTTATTTTAATTGAAAAGAACTTTGCAGTTTTGCAAGATGCATGAGTTCAGCAGAAATACTTGCTGAACAGTTCACAGCAGAGGAAGTTCCTGTGGCCGAGGGTACCAATCTCATCTATTGGATGTGCCTTGGCAGGTGTCTCCACGCAAGTCACTCATTTTGCAATCTTTTGAGAGCTGGAGCCCTGTGGAGTGTAATGCCGCTTTTATGTCTAATTGCATTGTTGAACCAGGATGGACACTCATAAGCAAAGCACAAAAAACGTGTTCCCGATCTCACCGTGGAGACGAGGCTGGGGCTAAACACTGCGATCCCAGATCTTCCCCTTTGGATTTAACACCACAATTAAATCTGTAAAAAATGAGTAGGGGGTACAATTTCTGAATCATTCTGAATCCCAGAGTTGAATGCCCAAGATTCAGGAAGAGCAGCTGATGAGTGAAGCGTGGATCACAAAGCAGCGATTGCTGCGTTTTTGGGGTGAATGTGATAACACTGCTGATGGGTGACCTTCCAGGGACCCTCACCTTAGACGTAACTTCTGCACCATTCCTCAGAGTTTGCAGCCTGGGGATTCCTTGCTGGAGCCTTTCCAAGGTATTCTCTTTGCTAGAAAATCACAACAATCCCAGAACCAGCTCAGTTTTACCCAACCATAACTGGGAACTGAACTCAAAATGAAGTATCAGTGCTCAGACCCAGCAGGAGCCTCCTGCATGGGCACATCCCCGGCAGCCAAGGACTCCCTGGGGCTTTTCTTTATTCCGAAGGGAGCAAAGCCCTCCTTCCTCTGAACCAGAATTCCTGACTCCCGGAAGCTTCCCTGCGTAGCACCCATGCAGATTACAGTGTCTACACGGTTGCCTTTCAGGGTTCAATAATTACTAAAAAAGATTTAACCTGAATTCCCCGAGTCTAATCCCACATACATTTATGCACGGGTGTGAATTTGCTGGTCACGCATAAGAGGGGTTTTAGGTGGATAAATATTTGTAGGATGAGGGCTGAGTTTTGCTGCAGGGCTGTGTGCTGAGCACAGAGCTTGGTCTGGTGATTTGCTGGGCTGGGATTACTCACAGTAAATATTTGCAGCTCTGTGGTTTTTTAGCATGAAAGTCCTGGGTCTCCTTGCCTCAGATCAGTGCTGTGTTTGTGCAGCTCCTGCCATTCACAAAAAGGTTCCTTTCATTTCCAGGAGACTGTGACAGTGTGAGCAGGCTGCCAAACTGCAATGTGAATGAAATCCCCAGCGCTTTTTCAGGGCTGCTCCGGGCTGTTACTGAGCTGCAGCCTCAGCTCTGGGGTTTTGTGTGAAATCCCCCAGCACTGCTGGGCCAGCCCCTCGCTTCCACGAGTGCTGGACTGGGACTGAGGCCTTGGTACCTGGGTTTCCTACCCTAAAATGACAATTGTGTTAGATTTTCCCTATTTTTCCCCGGGCCAGCCCCTCGCTTCCACGAGTGCTGGACTGGGACTGAGGCCTTGGTACCTGGGTTTCCTGCCCATGAAACAACAATTGAGTTATATTTTCCCGTTTTTCCCCTTGGTCAGACAACCATCCCCACATTCCCTGGTTATTCTGTACAGCCGGTCTGAGCCTCTGGAAACTTCAATTCTCACCGAGCAGCCGGGGTCGTGTGCTGCTCTCCTCCTCTGCAGCTCAGCGCACTGACAGGAGAGTTCCCTCACATTTATTGGTATTTTTGTGCTGAGGACTCAAAAAACAGCAGGAGAGGGAGGCGGATTGACGGTGAATTTGCAGGGTTTTATTTGACTCTGTACCTCAGTAAAACCATTTCTGTGGCCCTCCAACTCTGCCGCCTGCTCAGGAATTGGGGTTTTCCTGCTCTTACCTCGTGGTTGGGCTGCTCCAAAGGCACCTGGTGTTCCCTGAGTGCTGTGGGGAGGGATTTATTGAATGGTTATTAGGCTGGAAATTTATTGAATTATTATCAGACCAAACTCAGCGTTGATTAACCCTTCCCTTGGCACAATGGGGTAAATGATCCCCGGCTTTGCTGTGTCAGAGATGCTCAGAGTTCTGGTTCGGAGCTGGAATGCTGACTCAGAGGGAAATTATGGTTTAAATTTATATTATCTTAAGAGGTTTGCTAATTTCTGCTCACTTTTGAATTGAGTTCTTTGGGAAAAGTGCTCTCAACAGCTGGAAAATCGTATCGTGAATAATTCATTTGACAATAGCAAAAAAAAAAAGTCAAATAAATAATTCAGCAAATATTTCTCAACCAACACTACTGATGTCAAGCTCCAGGGAGATGGATCAATTTTTAAAAATAACTTTATTACACGATTAGCAGACTCATTTCTTGGTGATTTTTCTTGCTAGTTGCTTCACTTCATGGGGTGATTCCCAAAGAAAAATGACTTTTCAGCCTCCCTATCCTGAATTTTTCATAGGAAGATGACAGTGGATAGAATGCTGTTTTAATGCAGTGCTGTGTGTATCACCTTCCCTTGATCTGTCGGGGTGGATAATGACCTTTGCTGTGGCCCAGTGCTGCAGCTTCCACAGATCCTGGGTTTTCAGATGCCCTCTCTGACCCTGGGACGGTCTGAGCCCCAAGTCTCAGTTTCCCGTCTAAAACATTTTCCTTTTTGTTCTTTGTGCGGGGCGGGTGATGAGCAGAGGAGGATCTGCCGGGGTGCTGACAGCCCACGGGGCAGGAATTGCTCCGGATGGCTGCGGTTGGTTTAATAAAACTCCAGCTTTTGGGGAAACTCAGATATTTCATTTTTAGCTGCGGGGAGGGGTGGGAATCCTGCTCGCCTCGCCAGACAGATCCCACCCACGGCAGAGCTGGGGATCGGGCACAGCGTGTGCTGAGCCCCGTGCTGGGGCTGAGCCAGCCCTGGCTCTGACGGGCACCACCGCGCTGCTGCGCTCCTTCAAACCATCTCTCATGGCAGCTCCAACAATATTGGGGGTTTTTACCTCAACTACCGGCTGTGAGAATCAAATAATCCTCGGAAAACCTGCAGTTGTTATCCAGCATAAAAGCTCCTTGCAAAAAAATATTCTTGCAAAAAGCTTCTTCCTGAAAAATATTCATGGATTGCTCTCTGGCTCAGAAACCAGAAGGGAAAGTCAATCGGGTTCATTAAAATTAAAAATGTCTCTTTGCCTGTAAGAATATTTGGGGGTTGTAAGAATATTTTAGCTCGTGGTGATGATAGAATGTGATATATTCCTTCTGGTACAGGGGATTTATCACTCAGTGATTTCTCTTAATATCTCCTGGTTTCCTCCTCCTTTTTCCCCATCCCAAAATCTGTTTAGGTGTGAAGACAGTTTGTTACTGGGCTGCGTGTTCCCAGGAGCACTGCAGGAAAACGGATAAAATCCACTTTATTTAAAGCGTTTGGCACTGCTGGGGATCTATAGGGGAGTGTAAGTGCAGTGCCCGTGTGCTATAGGGGAGCTCAGGGACTGGGGAGAGAGGGGAAGGAGGTACCAAAAAGCAAATATTCCAAAGGAAGGGCTGATTCTGTAACAATTTCCTTTGATTTCCTTTCCACCTCCTCATTTTGGCTTAGGAAACAAGCGCTGTTTAGTGATCATATCAGGAGTAATGGCTGGCAGCTCCAAAAGAGAGCAGCAGAGAAGGTTTGCAAAACCCTTTTAGTGAAACTGTTTACATTGTGGAGAAAACAACACAGGAAAAGATTTCTTCCTTTCAGAAACAACACAGGAAAAGATTTCTTCCTTTCAAAAACAACACTGGAAAAGATTTCTTCTTCTCATTTTAAGCAGAATCTCTATCAGAAATGAAATGTGTTAAAGAAATATGGAGCTTTGCTGCAACGTGGCAACGCTTTGGGGTTTTATGGATTTATCCAACGAGTCCTCCTGGTTTCTGTGGTTTCCCCCTGGCAGGGAGGGCTGCTGGACCCCAGGGGCAGCGCTGGCCCTGGGCAGGGTTTATCTGACGTGTCCCCCTGGTTTCTGTGGTTTTCCCCTGGCAGGGAAGGGCTCCTGGCCCTGGGCAGGGTTTATCTGACGTGTCCCCCTGGTTTCTGTGGTTTTCCCCTGGCAGGGAAGGGCTCCTGGACCCTGTGAGGGCAGGACTGATGCCCTCGGCTCCCCAGACCCCCCTGCAGCCCCGCTCCCGAGCCTCCCGGGGGTTTGTCTGTCTGACCGCACAGCACTGATCTCACTTCTACCCTAAATTCCCTTCCTTCTGAAATGCCACCTTGTTCCACTCTGCGCTGCATAAATCATCTCATCCCCTCTTTTTATGGGAAAGTAATTTTCAGTTTAATTTTCTCTCCTGTGGAACAGGAGTAATGGTTTTCACAGACTCCTTCAGGCCTCCTGGCACCAGCCGTGCTGCTGCCACCCTTCTCTCACGCTGCAAAGTTTCCCCAGTTATCCCCGGGAACATTCCTTCTTTCCTGAGCTCTGCTGTTGCACCTCGTGCCCTGGCCCGGGCAGCACTTCAGCCCCAGACTCTCGGGACAGCCTGCAGGAGATGTGCTGGGTTTGTGGAGGTGGAAGAGAATAAAATCACCTTTCCTCTCCTCTCCCCTCCCGGAGGCTCTTTCATTAACTCTCCCCTGACACATCTCACTTTGCATTTTCCTGGCTTTAGGCTGCTCGTGTCCATGGCAGCCTGCTGGAGACAGGGATGGGACTGTGTGCATTTCATGATGAGAGCATCCCACGGGGTCATCTGGGGAGGCTCAGAGCGAGTCCCGTGCTGTGAGCGCCGTGCGGGATCAGAGCTGGGGAAGGCAGGAGAGGGATCCGGGTCTGAGCTCAGAACGAGTCCCGTGCAGAGATTGGAGCTGGGGAAGGCAGGAGAGGGATCCCGGCTCTGAGCTCAGAACGAGTCCCGTGCAGAGATTGGAGCTGGGGAAGGCAGGAGAGGGATCCGGGTCTAAGCTCAGAACGAGTCCCGTGCGGGGATCAGGGCTGGGGAAGGCAGGAGAGGGATCCCGGCTCTGAGCTCAGAACGAGTCCCGTGCGGGGATCAGAGCTGGGGACAGCAGGAGCAGGATCCCGGCTCTGAGCAGCTCTGCTCCGCTTCTCTCTCCCACCTTTCCCACTGCCTGTCGCTCCCTCCTTTGTTTTGCTTTGGTCCAATCAATTCTTTTCTCCCGATCTCCAAAATACCTGGAAGAGATGAGGGGTTTGCCTTTGTTTGAGTGTTTTCACGGTTCCAGAGCCTGGCACGGTGCCCTCAGTGCCCCTGTCCCTCGCTGCTGTCCAGGACAGACCCTGTGACAGCCCCAGTCCCGCGGGGCCAGGGAGCACCAGGGAATAACGCAGAAAGGCCCCTGAGCGGAGTCCCGGCCCTGGGGTCCATCCTGTGCAGCTCCAGTGAGCTCTCTACCCCCAGGAGCTGGGCAGGACATGCTGCACACCCCAGGCTGGCTGCCGGGCGCTCCCGGGCGCTGCTCTGCCCGCTCCTGCTGCCGCAGTTCAGGTAACGGAGACTCCGTGGCCACAGCTGCACCAAGCAGCTCCTGATCCTGCCCAGGGCAGCGGGAAATGAGCCTGCGTTCAGTGCTAGGGTAGGAATTGTGCTTTTCTCCCATGACACGAAGAGATGAGGAATCAAACACAATGTGTTCCAGTCTGGAAACCCACAGGCTCGCTTTAAATTCCATCCAGGAGAGACAGAGCACTGCATCCACTGAAATACAAACCTTGAGGATGATCAGATCAGTCTCTTCAAGAGGCAGCCATGGATAAAGCTCTGGATTTAGCAGCACAGTGGAAGCCTCTGAGTATTTTGGGAGGAGTCCCAAACTGAGGCTGTTGTCATAACTGCTCTTCGTAAAAGTGTATCCTCAGTTTTAGCTCTTTTTCCACATCAGCTGGGAAACCTTCTGGGGTCTGGGTGCATTTTGGGATTCTCTAATCAGTTGCTGAGATGGTCCCTGTTTTCCTGTTTGCCCTCTCCAGCAGAAATGGTTTGTGACACTTCAGAGCTTTCTCTCGTTGAGGATCACCCCAGGCAGAAGCTCTGCTCCTGCCTTTCCCCTCCCCACAAACACCGAGCACGGTTCAGCATTCAGTGCTGCAGGATAAAAGCATTCTCAGCGTTCCCCGGATTTGTGCACTGCTCACAAATTCCACAACCCTCACAGCTTTAGAATAAATCGAGTATTTTCTTGTTTCTCTCAGTGCCTCTGGCCTGAGGAGCTCACCTTGCCAAGACACACAGTGGAACGTTCTCCACATTCCCCTGCAGGAGCTGCTTTGTAACAAACCCTGGGAATTGCATCAATTCCCTTTCCAGTCCTCCCTCTTCACGTTTCTGCTTTATGGCCCCTCTGGCACCAACCACGGAGCCCGAGGCAGGGCAGGGCAGGACACGGAGCCAGCCCGGCTTTGGGGAGGTGCCCCCAGTACCCCCAGTGCTGGCACAACCCCACACCAGGGAGGCTCTGCCCTTCCCGGGGCTTTTCCACTCCAGGATCCCGGCAGGATTGGCCGATATTAAACAACCCAGTTCTGTAACTCTGTCTGAACAAGCTCGATTATCTCTAATTCCTGGTTTAGCAAAGGACAACAGGAGCTTCACACAGACATTCACAGCGAGGTAGCAGTGTAGCCAAAAATTAATTCCAGGTTTTCCAGCGCTCTGCTGCCTGCTGCCCTTGTTCATGGACCCCATCCCGAGCTTTGACCTTTCTTCTGTGCCTGTCTTGTTAAAAAACAGAAAATACTTTTGATGCAGCGCTCTCCTGTCTCAGGGAGTGGTTCCCTTTAGGTTTGTTCCTGTGCTGCTTTACCGGGGGACGTGCACTGTGCTGCTCCAGGGGAGGCTCTGGGCTGTGGTTTTGCCTCTGATCTGTCCATGTTTCTCCCCCCATGGAACGGAGCAGGGCACAGTGATCTGTGTCACAAAGTGTCACTAAGCCTCTTGAATTGGTGGGAAATACCCTGAAATCTTAAGACAAGTGCAAATGATTAATTCATTATTAAATCCATCATCCCACCAAATCCTCTCTTTGAAGGAGCCTTAATCCAAGGTTTTATTAATATAAAAGCAATTATATTCCTGGCTTTTTATTAGTATAAAAGCAATTATATTCCTGGCTTATCAGTCATGTGAATGAACATTTCTGTTCCTTTCTGTGCTGCAGTGCGGACGGCCCCTCCTCTGAAATCATGCAGATTGATTTTGAAATCGAGGACCTGAGTGACCTGCCCGAGACCCAGCTGATCACCTGGCAGGTGGAATATCCCGGGGACACAACCTCCGACCTGGGCATCTCCAAGATCTACGTGAGCCAGAAGGACCTGGTCGGGGTTCTGCCTTTGGCCATGGTAAGGAGGCGTTTGGCGGCTGCAGGGGTGGGGTCACAGCTCGGGGGTCTGAGGGGAGTGAACGAGCAGCTGGAAAGGGAGGGAGGGAGGGACAGCAAGCTGAGAACCAGATCCTGATTTTTGGGGCGGCAGCTGAGCTCACAGCATTTCCGTGGCTCAGAACCCCCTCTGGATGCAGCAGGAGCTGCACCTGGATGCTCAGTTCATGGAGCTTCATGTCTGACCGGAATCAAGAGTGCTCCAGGTTTGCTCACCCTGAATGACGCGTTTGCAGCTTCTGAATTCTGACTCTGTATCCACTTGAGAGCGAGAAAGGAAATAAGAGGAATGCCGTGAATTCGGAGTGATTTTTAATTACCTGGGAGCACAAAATGCAGGACACAGCCAAATGTCTGTCCTACATGAATGCATTCAAACAGGTTGCCCCATGGTCACAGTGCAATCTACAGGGCTTGAAAATCACCTGGTCCTTTAGCCTTGTTCTTAATCTAAAAACTGGTTAGATCCCCAAAATTCAAGTTCAAGCAGAAATCTGTGCACTTCCTCCTCTCCCCTTCACGTTTTCTCATTGCTGGGGATGAAGCACACTCGTGTAAGGTCTGCCTGCGCCTCGCTTCTGTTCTTAGGCAATCAGTTAGAAAATATTGACACATTATTATTTAGTGCTGAAAGGAAAGCAAAAATCAATCTCCGAGCATTTAAAACAATGTAGCCTGGGTGTTTGCCTGGTGATGGCAAGTTAATTATGCCACTAACGAAGACTGACGGTGTTTGCTGCCCTTCCAGGCTCACAGACCTGGCTGTTCTTGTTATTTACATTTACCAACTTCAGAGCTGCTCAGATGTTGTGATTCTTTGTTTTACCAAACCCATGTTTTTCGCTTGTGGTGGCCCATGGCTTCACTGCCAAGGTTGGAATTGTGGCTGTGTCCATGGGTCACTTTCTGCTGCTGTGTTGGGAAGAGGAGAGGCTTCCACAGAATCCCAGGAAATTCTGGGCTGGGGGCACCGAGTCCAACTCTCCCGTCAGCGCTGGTGTGCGGCCGGGGGGGCTCTGGGCTGCCGAGGGTTAAGGCTGCGGGATGAGCTGATTCCCGCACCCCGAGCTGTTGGGGTTTGTTCTCCCCACTCCTAATTGCAAAGACAAAAGGTTCCTTTCCCAGTGGCGCCGGTGGTGGCAGCAGAGCCCGGCTGTGCTCAGGTGCGCCAGGAGCCAGGATCGCGTTATTACCCGGTGATGGAGAGGCAGGACAGAAACAGATCCTCCTGGCAGCGGCTGCACATCAGCTCCCTCCCCTCCTTTCCGTGGGAGATGGAGAAAAGCCCGTTCATTGTGCAGCTCCCAGAGCTGCGCGCGCAAAGGCCACAGCGCCTCTGGAGCCATCAGGAGGTGGCATTTGCCAGGCACAGGTGCTGGGCTGGCAGCGAGGGGGGAAAGAAAAGATAAACGGCATTAAAGTGCCGGGATTGCCACGGTCTGAACCTTCCTGGTGCACCTGGAGTGCCAGGGAGGAAGCTCCAGGGTATTCCAAACCTCCAGGTCTTGGTCAGGCTTCGCTTCCCTTTTCCCCGTGGTCTTTGCAAAGCTCAAAAAAATTTTACTTGAAATTTGTAATTTGCAAATTTAAAGTAAAATTTAAAAACAATTCTCTTCTTCCATTTAGAAAGAACCCCAGTGAAAACGATGTGTTCTGTTATTTCTCTGGTTCTGGAGACAGGGTTGGATTTTTGCTGTCTTCTCAGCAGAAATGTGATTTCACGTATAGAAGCACCAAGCAGAAGTGCTCTGGAATATTTCAGTTACAGGTTAATCCTTCAAAAGAACAATTTTAATGCTTTCCCCTTAGGCAGACCTTTGGTTTTTTTAAAAGACTCATGCAGGCCACCTCTGCATCCCATAGTCCCTTCTGCTCATTCTCATGGATTTGTAAATTGTAAAGCAGAATATCGGTCCATTTAGAAGTTCCTCATTTCTTGAGGTACACAATGCTGCAATGAAAATATTTAAATTTTAGGCCTTCTGCTTTTGGTAAATTGTTGTCCGCATATTTTAGATTACCAGAACAGCAAGTTTAGTATTATCTTAATAATAATAATAATTATATTATTATATAATAATTATAATATAATAATTCTTATAGATAACAATTATATATTATGTTATAGTAATTGTATAGAGAGTACAATATGTACTATATAATATCTACTATATAATATAGACTATATTCTATATCCTGGGTGGGGTTTGAGACGGTTAATGGCGCATTGGTGAGGCTGCAGTCGGCTTGGTGAGAGCTCCAGAGACACCCTCCCGTCCCTGCCAGCCGTATTCTCGCAGGGATGGTGAGCAGTGAATTCCAGCTCCTGTCAGCTGCTGAGTCCCGTTGTCTCTGGTTTTGGCCCGTTATTTACGATCCTCAAGCTCTGCGACATCGGCCTCCAGGAGCTCGAGTGAGGGCTGAGGAGAGAGAGATTTAAATCAAATGGAGGAAAAAGCTCTGAGAGGAGACTCCTGATTTGTGAGCAGGGTCAGGGACCAACACCCGGCTCAGCACCTGAAGCACACGGCTGGCTGTCAGTGGGGACAGAATGACCTGGGTGTCCCCAGAGCCTGGTGTGGGTGGCTGTCCTTGTGTCCGACTGTCCTTGTGTCCAGCTGTCCCTGTGCCCGGCTGTCCCCGTGCCCGGCTGTCCCCGTGCCCCACCATCCCTGTATCTGGCTGTCCCTGTGCTCAGCTGTCCCCATGTCCGCCTGTCCCCATGTCCATCTGTCCCCATGTCCATCTGTCCCCATGTCCAGCTGTCCCCATGTCCGGCTGTCCCCATGTCCGCCTGTCCCCATGTCCATCTGTCCCCATGTCCATCTGTCCCCATGCCCAGCTGTCCCCATGTCCAGCTGTCCCCATGTCCGGCTGTCCCCATGTCCGCCTGTCCCCATGTCCATCTGTCCCCATGTCCATCTGTCCCCATGCCCAGCTGTCCCCATGTCCGCCTGTCCCCATGCCCGCCTGTCCCCCCAGCAATCCCTGGAGCAGGGCTGACTCCCAGCCCTTCCCCTCCTGCCCAGGAGCTCGTTCCTGTCTCCGTACCCATCAGACACTTTCTGGCTTGTGAAAAGTCCCATTTCTGGCAGTCGTATTAAATAAATCTTCTCCAAGCCCTCAACACCAATTTAACATTATTCCTTTTAGATAATTCATTGCTTCAACCCACTCCTGATGGTCTTTTTAAAACTTTAACGAATACGTTGACAGGAAATAAACTCTCCTACTCACCAGCAGCGTAAGGAGCGGTAGAAGTAGACCAGGTAAATAAATAAATCACTTGTGGCAGTGGAGAGGTTATCCATTATAAAAGAAACTTTTGTATTAAAGTTATTTCTGATACCAGCAGGGATCAGCTGTCATGGCAGTGGCAGCCACGGGTGGATTTTAGAAATGCTGATGGTGTTAATGCCCTTAAAAATACGTGTGTGAAACATTTCATTGCTGAGTGGTGCTGGGTGTGTTCTGGCAGGGCTGGAGATGCAGCTCAGGCTCAGAATTCCCCGTGGGGCACTGGAACAGGATCCTGGGGGCTGTTCAGCCTCCTCTCCCCCATCCGCCCCCTGACCCGGCAATCACGGGGCTTTTGGCTGAAATCGGGGCTTTTCTGAGAGGGGAATCTCCCCCTTGGGACTGATGGAGGGGAACAAATGGATTTTGGGGTGGATTTTACTGCTTTGGGCTGGGTTCTGCCTGGCAGCTGGGAAGTGCAGGATCACCTCAGCACCCTCTGATTCAGTGGGGGAATATTTCTCAAGACTTCCAGTGACAGCTTTATGAAAAAGAAAAAGATGTCTGGAGAGTAGATAAAAGCTTTTACCTCCCTAATTCATAGCTTTTAAATTGCAATTACAGTATTCGGCAAGTTTTCAAATATTTAATTAAAATGTTACCCGGTTCTGAAAAGGAGCCTTTTAAAATCAAAATGATCAGTGAATCACGGATGAACTCCACTCCTAAGAAAGGGAGAAACCTTTGGATAGTGCCAGCAACCATTTTCTTTCCAAAAATATATCCTACTGCTTCCTGCAATTAGACAGGTCAAGGACAATTTCCCAGCATGAGCCAGACTTGCCTTTCTCCCAGTAATGAGCCCAGCACCCAGCAGCTGTGATTTTGAGTCCCCTTTCTTGCGAACAGACACCCCAGGTGATGTCAGAATACCAGGCACTGTCTCTTGCTGTTGTCCGAGTGTTGGTGCCCTGGAAATGTTTTGTTCTCTGTCTGAAAAGGTGCCCAGCAGGGTTTGGCTCTGGATCTGGGGGTTTTGGTTTCAGGGTTTGTTCTCTGCCTGGGTTTGTCCTGGGACAGTGTCACACCCAGCTCTTCCCGCTGCTGTTTCACACTGAGCACCTCTCGCCTGATGGGTGAAATTCTCTCTGTCAGAGCCACGATGGGACTCTCACTGTGTGTGACTGCATTTCATCCATTTCTGTTTCCTGAAGCTGTTGTTGTGTGTAATGGTACCTCCAGAGCCCAGCTACTGCCGTCTTCTTGGGAATTTCCAGAATTCATGGCCCTGGGGTCCCTGACATTTGAAATCACAGGCAGTAGCTCCTTCCCTGCACAGCCGGACGTTCTGCTGGCGTGCGGAGCACACAGGGAAGGAAGGAAGGACTCTGATAACTCTGTTCCCTGCAGCCTCACACGCGTTTGGTCACTTCAGTCCCAGGCAGGGAGACCCATCAGGCAGAGCTCCCTGTTCAGCCCAATTCTCTCCTGCTGCCACCGTCACCACAGGCTGAGGGAGAGCTCCTGAGGTGCTGCTGCTGAGGACAGGGGCTTGGAAACGCAGGGTTTGGCTCTGGAGCTGCAGCTGGGGCTGAGTGATGCTGCAGTCACCCGGAGCAGGGAGCCGGGAGCAGGGAGCAGAGGCAGCCCCGGCCGTGGGATGGGCAGGGAGCGATGAGGGCTGGGCTGCCCACAGCGCTCTGACAGCCACGGTTGGATGTGGAACACTGCAAATCAGGTTCCCAGAGGAGCAGAACAAGCACAGGGGTATTTTTCGTACGAATTAAAGCCAAAGAAAAATGGCTTTGCATGGGAGCTGCTGTTCTTTCTGAAGTGTGAGCTACAAGGGCTGTTTTGGATTGGACACGTGCAGCTGAGCTGGGTTTGAAACAAGCCCAATCCTTCACCCTGACAGCCTTTGTGCTGCTCAGAATGTGGAAGGAGCAGGGGAACACGGCAGGGCTGAATTTAGAGCAGGTGTCACCAGCACTTGTCTCTCCTCTAAGTCAGTGGACACAAGATTGAGAGGTCCTGGCCCGTTCCCACGCTGCTGTAAAACCACTGGCATTACAAACGTGCTGAGTTTAAAACAGAAATAATGTGGTGGTGAATGGAGTTTTCAGAGTGATGGTCTCATCGTTATTTAATAATTTTGATAATTTTTGTGGAGCCAGTTTGAGCCAGCTGAAAGGGACCTCATTTTCAGTAGACAAGAGCTCTGAATGATTTTCGGGTCCAGATGGCATGAGATTTATCACAGTGCCCAGAACGACCAGGATTCACTGAGAATATTGTGCCACCTAATTTGGATTGTTCTTTCTATCTTTATGTTAACTTGGCTCAATCAATATTAAAGAAATTTCGGAAGGGTTTTTTGTTGTTGTTGTGGAAGAAAAGCCAAATCAGGGGTGGTGTTTACTCCCGTTCGTGGCAATACAGGCAGATTGGGTTTATAAAAAGCAGATTAGTGCCTTCTGTTCCTCTTTTGTTCCATGTCTGGTTTCACTCACAGGATTTCCTGGCCCAGCACTGTGCGGTGCAGCAGCAGATATTCCAGATTTGTCTGGAGCGCTGCCTGCTCTGCTGTTTGCACTGGAGAGATCTCGGGAGGTTTTCTTTTGGCTCAGCTTTGGCTCCTCAGGATCCAGGATTTACAGTGATTTTAGAACATCCCTTCCTGTGGATGCTCCCTGAGGTGTCCCTGCTCCCCTCCCTCCTGCCCGGGGTGTCCTGAGGAGCTGGGGCTGGGCTCTCCCTTGGCTTCCCCCCTCTGAAGAAAAGATTTTTCCCTTTTGGCCAAACCAAGGGGATTCTGCCTTAATTGGTTCCCTTCAGATGAGTGATTTGAGTCAAATTGCTGAAAAAGAAGCAGAGATTTTCTCCCCCCTGGAACGGATCATCACCGTGGTGCTGCTGGAGCAGAGCAGGCTGGGATCTCTCCTCAGCTTCCTGACAGGAGTTTTAGATGTGTTCTGTGATTTTGAGGTACCATTTGGGGGCTGGGGGTTTCCTCTTTTTCTTTCTTTTTCTTCTGGGGATTTAAGGTTTTGAAATTATTTATTTACGAGCCATGAAAATCTCCCCAAAATGGATTTTAACAAGTGTGTAATTGGATAATTTGACAACTGGTAAGCTGAAGCCCCAGAGATCAGGAATTACACTTCACCACAGAATAGTCGTTCTTCATGTAGAATTAATTAGATTTCCTCTAGATTACAAGTAGTGAGAAGAGTAGTCAATTAAGAGAATTATGCTCTGACTTTTCCATCCTTCCTCCAGCCAGTGGCTTTCAGAATTCCTGTGTGCCATGTCCTCAGGGGCAGGATGCCAGGAGAGGAGAGGGACAGCGGATTGAGCAGGGCTCAGAGGAGATGTCGGGAATTGCTGTGTGCAGCTCGGCTCTCTCAGCTTCCCAGGAACTGACCGTCCATGAGCTGGGAGCTGCTGGGTCCTGGGACCAGAGGGACCAGAGGGGCCAGGCCCCGGGGGAGAGGAGGGTGCTGCTTTCCATTGCTGAGCCAGGCAATTCCTCATCCTCATTCCCCATTCCCCATTCCCCCTTCCCCATTCCCCATTCCCCCCTCCTCATTCCCCCCTCCCCAC
>VYZT01018080.1:0-37941 GCA_013400735.1 Pomatostomus ruficeps | reverse complement strand
CATTCCCCATTCCCTGTTCCTCATTCCTCATTCCCCATTCCCCACTCCCCACTCCCCATTCCTCATTCCCCATTCCTCATTCCCCACTCCCCATTCCCCACTCCCCATTCCTCACTCCCCATTCCTCACTCCCCATTCCCCATTCATCCCGTTCCTCACTTCTCATTCCCCATTCCCCACTCCCCATTCCCTGTTCCTCATTCCTCATTCCCCATTCCCCATTCCCCGTTCCTCCCCAGCTGGGTTGGTACCGATGCCATGCAGCTGCCGCAGAGCTGGGCTGGAAATGACGGCAATAATTCCGTTTTTGTTGGGCCCTTCTGAACCCAGCTCGTTTCCCTGGTTCCTCTCATCCCCTGCCCAGGCCAAAGGAGCAGTGGCACCTCAGAGAAGGGGTTAAAACGTGGGGGCAGAAGCTGCTTGAGGCAGAATTGGGGGCAAATGCTGGGAGTAGCCTGAAAGGTCTGTAGGGAGCTTGAAGGGCATGGCCAGTGTGGGAAATAGGGTGGGAAAGTGGGGAAATGGGGAAGAACTGCTCTGGCCAGCGCCCCCAGGGGTCACCTCAGTGGCTTTGAGCTGCCCTGGGACGTGGTCAGTGGGTTTGGCACTCCAGGTTTTACGTGCAGGATGTGCCAGAAGGGAAATGCCCGAGGAGATCCCTGATCCGGGGATCTGGAGAGGCAGGGACGAATCCCAGGATTCACTGGGTGTTCGAGTCATCCCTGGACCTGCAGAGGCTCCCTCTGATCTCAGCACCTGCCCAGGGAATAATTCCATGTTCCTGAGTGCAGAGAAAGTAGATTTTGTGACAGGGCACTTGTGTCACTTCTATTGTGACTTTCAGAGGAGGGATGAGGAGAAGGGAAGACAGGAAACCTGAGCAGCAGAGATTCTGGAATGCCTGATGGTGTTTTGTAATCGCTGATGTCATTTCTAATTGTGAGGAGAATACAGAAAACCCAACAACATCAAAATGGGGAACGTGTTCATTTGAAAAAGCTTGACATTTAAAGAGACTAAATTATAGGCATATAAGAAATGTAAATGTGAAATAAAAAAAACTCTGGTTCTTTTTCCTACCACTTACCAGTAGTTCTGTCATAAAATAACAGAATCACTACCCCGGAGTGGGATTCTGCAAAATTACTACCCTGGAGAGACAGGAGCTACAGTTCAAAGGGGCTTTTTTCTAAACTCCTATTTCCCAAACCCATCAGCTCCAAACAGAGGGGGAGTCAGTATTTAAACCCCTCCACACCTCGCATGAAAAGCAGCCCTGACAAGCTGAAAATAACTTGCTGGACTTGCAAATGTTCCAACCGGCACTAAAACCCAATAATTGTTCACTTATACAGGAGAGTAGTGCAGCTCCATAAAGAAAGGCAATGCTCTGCAGTGATGAGACTTTTCATTGGAATTCATGGTAAAAATTCCAAATTCTGGTTGTACTATTTGCAAGGCCAACCAGCTTTGAATTGAAAAATAATTCCCCCGTTTCAGTGGCAGTGAGGTGTGCTGTTCTCACATGTGTGTTTTCCCTTTGATCTCCCGGAGATGCCAGGAAATGGAGTCAAATTCCCTGTCAGAACTGGGTGCACTCTAATATTCGTAAATAGCTCCTGGCTGATGAGGTGATAACAGGAACCACTAAAAAAAGTGAAAAGCTGAGACATGAGGGGGAAAACAAAGCATTTCAACATTTAAAACAGAGAGGAAAAAAGCTGAACATATGTAAAAATATGTAAAATATACATCTAATTTTGTCATAAACAGATCAGAAAGGAGCCTTGGCTCCTTGCTCAGTGTTTTTTCCCCAAAAGATTTGTATTTGCTCACTGCTTTCAGGCAGCAGCAGCGACAGTTCTCGCAATTCAGATCTGCTCGCCAAAGTCCAAGGAGAACCAAACGTTATTAAAAAGTCGCTGAAGTTCAAAGTGTCCCCAGGCTGGCCCTGCAGAGAGCACCAGGGAATTCTGTAAATCTGGGAAGGAGCAGAAACCGAGCAAGGGAGCAGAGCGGCACTGCCCCTTCCCCAGTGCCCCTCCTGTCCATGCCCTGCTCACCCGGGCCGGGGCTGCGTCCGGGGCAGGTCAGGTCTCACTCAGGTGACATCTGTCAGTCTGAATCCCTCCAGCAGAAACGTCACAAGGGCTGAGAATGGGAGAGGAATCGGGATGCTCTGATGAACAGAGCTCATTAATTGTCTTTACCTCGTACCTGTCTTCCCACTGCCCTCTGCTGGGAAGCTGCTCCAGCCTTCCCGGGGCAGGGATTCCGTCCCACTGCAGAGTTTGCTCCACACCTGTGAGCGCCTTCTGGGTAACTCTGACCTGGTTTGCAGCACCCCTGCCCAGGCACGCCCTTTCAAAAGTCACTTCTTCCACTGGAAAATGTGCATTTCCAGAATTCCGTCAGTAATGGTAATTCACACACGGCAAGGACGTGGGGTGGGACAGGGAGAAGGAAGGGGGATGCAGCAGCAGCAGCTGAGGTGGGTGCTGTTAGCGGCGACATTTAGAAAGATCTGCCACTGCACTCTTTAGCTCCTCTCCTTCTCTGTTTTTCTTTATCTTAAATGCATTCCACCAAGAGTTGCTTCATGGACCAATACCTGGCAGAAAGTGTTTAATTTATTTCCTGTTTTTAAAAGTCTTAATGCTGAGAAGTATGGAAGGATGATTGTGTAAGTGCTTAGGCACTTACACTCCAATGTTAAATTAACTTCCTAACCATGCAGGAGAGCCCCAGCCTGGCACTGGTCACCCCCTCCCCTCAAAATTCCCCCGGTGGGAGGGTCTGGAGTGAGTTCCACAATTCCTCTTTCCTACCAAGACCAAAATTCCCCTCAGAAATGTGTCCCTGTGTTGTTGTTGGCTGTCGGCAGCAGAAGCTCTCTGTGGTTTCTGGGGACACGTGGGCCGTGGTCAGAGCAGGGTGACGGCCCCACACCCCGCAGGTTTGGGGTGGGCTGGCTGCAGTCTGATGGTTCGTGCAGCATTTGACAAACAACTTCCAACGTCAACCTGTGAGAAAACACCGTGGAAAACAAGAGTTGTCCAGCACAGCTGAAGGGAGCACTTTGCCTGTCACTGCCTCTGAAGGCACTGAAAGCAAACTCCGCTAATGGGCTCTGACTGATCTCTCCGTGCAAAGAGCAGCTTCTGTTTTGTTGCTTCTTTCCATGTCTGTCTGATTCTCTTCCCACATCCATCCTCTGCCTTGTGATGGAAAGGGAGGAAGGCCCAGTGAGCCTTTCACACCGTGCGTGCAGAAATGTTCATGTTGTTGGAGTCCTCAGCAGTGAGCAAAGGGAATTATTTGTGTCAGGAGAGGAACACAGGACGTGTGACTGCAGTTCCTGATGGCTGCAGAAATCACTTGATCTCAGCTTGTGGATGTTATCATTGATTTGTGACGGTTTGTTCTCATTTTCTTAAAAATGTTCATCACCACGTGTGCTGTGAGGTACAAAGCAAACCCTGCTGCGTGTGATTTCTGTAACCAGCCTCAGTTACAGGTCAGGTGTGTGCAGTCAGCACTGGCTGCAGTTCTGGGGGTCAGCGTTCTGGGGGTGAGGTTCCCTGAGAGGGAGGTCACTGAGGGGTTCCAGCTTGGCTGCAAAGGCTCTGAGGAGCAGAGCGAGGCTGGGCTCAGCCCCGGCAGCCAGGGCTGTGTGTGCCCCACACACTGGGCAGTGTCAGAGGGATGAGCTGGGACTCTGTGTGCCCCACACACACAGGGCAGTGTCAGAGGGATGAGCTGGGACTCTGTGTGCCCCACACACACAGGGCAGTGTCAGAGGGATGAGCTGGGACTCTGTGTGCCCCACACACACAGGGCAGTGTCAGAGGGATGAGCTGGGACTGTGTGTGCCACACACATGGGTGAGCCCCAGAGGGGTGAGCTGGGACCTGGGGACACCCTGGGGGTTCAGACACAGCCCTGGCTGCACCTTTGTGTGATAGAGCAGAACCCAGCATGGGCAGGGCTTGTCCTGGAACGTGCTGGGGAGTGACTGGGTTTGTCTGGGGAGTGACTGTGTCTGGAGCGGGGCTGGGGAGTGACTGGGTTTGTCCATAGGGTGGCTGCGGAGGACTGGCAGCGCTCCGAGCTCCGAGCTCCGTCCCCAGAGGGGATCAGCCAGGGCCCTGCTGTGTCTCTGTTCCCAGAGCAGCTCAGTGAGGCTGCCCCAGCCAGGCCCCGTTTGTGCAGCCAGGGCAGGACAGGACCCTGCAGTCGCTCAGGGCACAGCCGCCCCTGCACAGGTCCCAGCGAGTCCTGCAAACGCTGCGTGCCAGGAAAAGCAGCATCCTCTGAAAATGCATCCTTTGGACCGAGCTCTGTCGCTGAGTGTGCACTCTGCATTTCCCTGCCGCTGACGGGCTGTGCATGAATACGTTGGGTAGAGGAATTTCATCCTCAGATTCCCCTCTCTGTTCTGCAGCTCCCTGCCGGTTTTTGTTTTCTCTTGGTTTAACTAATCAAAGCATCCCCGTGTTGCTGCGTTAAAAGGAATTTTCTTGAGAGCACTTACTGCTTAGTTTAAAATGATTATTCTTGAAAATCAATTAAATGAGGTGTCTACTGTAATAAAATAAAACTTTTTACTTTGTTCACCCTGTTTCTGGCATATACTGGGTGAGATAAACCAGCCTCACTCCACAAAGGTGATCATTTCTGATCCCTGGTCCCCAAGGTGCAGCGCTGAACTCGGAAAATGACAGAACCTTCAATACAGAGCACTTTGTCATCAGTCCTGGCCCTCATTTGAGTGTGAGGAGAGGGAGGAAGGAGATGTTTCCCATCCCAGTTTTGGCTCATATTTTAATATTTCAATATTTCTGCTGAAGTTCCATCTTTGCCCATCCAGGCTGACTGATAGCAGCAGCCCCTGCTTTGCTTTCTGTCCTTCTCAGAGGTAAACTTCTCTTTCACCTCCTGTTGGGATGGCTCTGCGCTGTCTCAGTTTCACTGGCACAAGCCACTTCCTATCAGAGCACTGGGAAGGAAGATTGGTTAAGTGTGTCAGTTATGATAAATCAATCAAAACCAAATCCGTGCTGTGCAGCGAGTGTGGAAATACCTCATTTATTTGCTGAAGTCGGGCATTCAGGGGGTACCAACACTGAACTGTTGCCATCATTACAAAGCCTCAGCTGGGAATAATCAGAGTGTCTCACTCTCCGTGAGAATTTTTGGAAGGCAGCTTGTGACAGGCTATTTAATGAAGCAGAAAGTGGAGTTGGGCTTGCATTATAGAATACTGAAATGAAATCTCATTCTCAAAAGAAAAAAAACCCTAACTTTGTAGCTCCTCTTCTTCAGATGTCTTCATTTAAATGCAAATAGCAGCTTCATCCACAATGAAATAAAAAAAAGCCTCTTTTTTTTTTTCCCTGGGAAACAATAATGAGGGTAAATTTAAGTCATTTCATTTTTGTAATAAGATAATCCTTTTCAATGCTCATGGTAATATTATGATAAAGGTTGATTTTAAAATTACTATTTTTGAGTAAGGGAATATATTTTTGGCTTTTGCAGAAGCAGGAACTGTGAATTCACTGTGACTGTGCCCAGATGCTGCTCCTGGGGTCAGCGCGGTCAAGGGTCTGATCTGGATTCTCTGGAGCCCAGTGGGCAGATAATCCCAAATATTATCTGCAGCTCAGTCTCGTTCCACCTCCGCTGTATTTGGCTGATGAAAGCGGTGCTGTGGTGCTGGGGGATTTCCTGGGGGTATTTGTGCCCAAGCAGCTTTCAGCGGCCCGGGGTGGGTGCATTTCCCTAATTACTGATTTGGGGACAGCGAGAAGGTGACGAGGAGCTCCTGGGGCAGCTGGGTTATCTCACACTTCCCTCAGCACCTCACAGGCTCTGGCCCTGGCTGTGCTGGGGATCAGAGGATATTGGCTGCTGTGCTGTATTTCCTGGCACTAAAATCCTGTATTTGTGAGGTGTGCACCTTCCTGAACGCTCAGCAGCTTCTGAGCACTTCTCCAAGGAAATCCAGGACAGAAATGTTTCATTTCAATGGAATGAGGTCCAGGGTGGATCATTTGCACTGCGGAAAGGAAGTTAGAGCCTGGAGGTGAGAGGAATAAAAATTTTCTGTAATGTATTCAGGACTGGCAATCTTGCTGCTCAGCCATGGAAAGTTCAAAGGCAGCGGGATATCCTGGAATATGGATAAACAGCAAGGTACTTCCAGCAGTCCAGAGAACAAAATTCGCTTTTATTGATGTATCCTGGGCTTCTCCAAACTCACGTTATCAGTGCAGCTGCTAACAGGTGTCAGAGCATTGTTGGTACAGGGCCTGGAAGAGATTGTGCTCCCTGCTGGTTCCCAGGGATTGCCCAGATCCTCGGGCATCTGGGGGTGATTTCTGTGCAAGAACAAGCAAATTCCAGTTTTTCAGCCCTGTGCAGATCTGACAGAACCGAGTGGGAAGATTTTAAACTGGCAAGGGCCATTTTCTGTGGGTGATATTGGTGACTGTTAGTGGCATTAGTTCTGAAGCGCTCTCTGCAGTATGTGCAGCGTTTTCCTGGTTAAATCAAGTCCTTCGGGATATTTCATGTTCCTGTCAGTAATTCCTGGCTGCTCCATCGATAGCTGGGCTCTGTCAGTAATTCTGAGTCTCTCCCTCAGCAGGAGGGCAGTGACAGGTATTCTGTCCAAATGGTCATTGCAATATCACACAGATATGTATTACCTGCATTTTGGATTTCGTTCCATTGCAAATCTTTCCATTGTTCGAGTTTAATTTGCACATTAAACACATAGTTTCCCTTTATGAAGCCAGAAGGGTTTTCTTTGCAGTGAAAATGAGTGGTTCAATTACCCTCCTACTAATGGATAAAATGTAATTAACATTGTCTTGAGGCTAATTTTCATTTATGCTGCCATTCTGCGTAAGCTGAACATCATTCTCTGGAAAAAGTCAATGTGTCACTTTTATTAGCCCAGTTTGCACTTTAACACCGAGGAAATTAATTCAAGATACATTAACGTACTTAACTTCCAATCCAAGGGAATGATCTGAGGACAGGAGATAACTCCAGCGCGTCCTTTATGAAGTCCTGAGTTGGGGGGTGCTGGATTGATGGGCTCCTGTTTGTGGCTGCACTTGGAGGAAAGGGCAGAGTGAAAAAGCGGCTCCCAGGCAGCTGCTGAGCCTGCCCAGCTCTGCATCCCTTCTCGTGTGAGCGGCCAGAAAACCTTTTCTGGTGGAGTTTCTTCCCATCAGCTCCTCTCCAAGGGCTGAACTTGTACAATTGTGGTGAAGTTTTGAGGCCTGAGCAATGCTGGCAGTCCCTGCTGCGTCCTGTAGCAGAATTGCAGAATGTTTTGCCTTAGTTTTGGGGTGTATTTGAGTGTCTTAGCAGCCTGTAAGGAAAACCACCTCAGGAATCCAGGCAGTGGTCACAGCCTTGAGTGATTTTTTTTTCTCTCCTGTGTGTTTTTAATGTCTGGTCCGTGCTGGTGTGGGTGAGGCAGCTGGGAGGGCTGTGCCTGCACGGGGGTTCTGCACTCAGGTGTTTGTCGGGGAACATTCTCCACATTCACTTGGATTTTCCTTTGCCCACTTCAGTCCTAAAGCTCCTGCTCAGAGTCCCCTCTGGGCCCTCAGCACCACCCCTTCTCCTCCTTTTGTCCGGATGAGACGGATCCCCTGCCCTGGGAAATGCTGCAGTGTCAATACAGAGCTCCTATCTTGGAATCACCAGTTACGGATTCTCTCCAGCAGTCACTCTGCTGCTGCTGCTGCTGCTGCTGCTGCCAGTGCTCCACCACACCCTGAGCCCGCTCTGGGACTCGTTCACCATCAGGGCTGCTCCAAGGAGATCCCAAACCTCTCCTGACCCCCAGTGAACCACCCCAGGACCCCACTCCCAAACCAGAGTGGCTCAGCAGAGCTCTGGAATCTCCGTGGTCTCCAGAGTGGCTCCTTGATGGCTGAATTTTCATTCTGGTTGATGGCTGGTTTTTCCTTCTGGTTGACGGCTGATTTTTCATTCTCCTTGCAAAAGCAGAGCCTGTCTCCCAAGCCTGGGTGTGGAAGTCGAGTGTTTTGCTGTTGTTTTCCAGTCCTTCTGCATCCCCGTGGACGGGCGTTCAGCACCCATAAAATGGAAACAATCACAGCCCCGGTGCTGAAGGGAGCCGGGCTGTGATTACAGCTCTGCTTTGCTCTCATTGGGAGCGCCTTTCCGTGGCTGCAACCTCGGTGTGCAACGCTGTGAAAATAACTGGGATCCGATGGAGGCGTGCCAGGTGTGCAGGGGAGATAAACTCAAACACTTCGGGATGGGGACAGCAGAATATCCTGGCTCTTGCAGCAGAAAATGCCTTTAGGAGAGACTGGACATTTCCACAGAGAAAAGCTGGGCAGGTTTAGCTCCAAGGGGTCCTGAATTGTCCCTTGCCCTGCTCAGGGTCTGCACACAGGACCCTGCTCAAGGAATGCTCCTGCCCCATGGAAAAGAGGAGTTTGGGGCTTTGCCATCGTTTTAGGTGCCCAGGAGCAGGGTTTGCAGTGGGATTCTGCAGAATATCCATGGCAGCAGCGTTTGGGGGAACTTCCAGCATTCCTTGAGTTCAGGAGAGGTTCTCCATCCATCACCTGCCTCCAGGGTGAGAAACCAAGATCACAAACATACCCCAAATGCAAAAACCAGCTGTTACTGATGAACTTTCCCTCCTCTGCATGTTTGCAAATCCATTCCCAGATGCGAGACAGGCTCCAAACCCTGAGCTCTGCAGGAACAGAGCAGCAGAGGAGACGGAATCTCCTTGGCAGCTTTCACTGTGTGCAAGGAAATCTTTCTGTGGGTTCAGGAGCAGGGAAACTCCACAGGCACTGCTGAGTGTCCGTCTGGTGCCCAGCTCCAGCCTTTCCAAGAGGCACCTGCACATGGTCCCGGTGCCTTTTGGGGAGCTGAGAGGAGGAACCCACAGCCCCATCAGGGAGCCAGGAACGAGCTCCTTAATTACACTTTGGCAGAAGGCACCGAGCCCCGGGTGCGTGGCACAGGACGGAGCTTCAGCACAGCTGCCTGATCCCGGCACAGGCGCGGCGTTCCAGCTCTTCAGGCTGAGCATGTGTTTCAGTGGTGCAGGTCCAAGTGCATCAAATCCACGAGGAAAAAGAGCAAAAGCACAAAATCCAGAGATGAGGCACGGTTTGCTCCAAAGCAACAGATTTCTTCCTCTCTTCTGGATTTGGATGTAGTTAGGAAAAGAAATGTGTTCCAAAAGAAATCCGATTGCTCTGGCATTAAATATATACATATATAGATAGATAGATATATAAATATGTGTGTGTGAGTAACGAGGCTGTGAAAGCCTGGCTGACAAAGGGAACATGAAAAGACTTTTTTTTTTCTGTAATTCCCAGCCGGGCGCTGTGTACAGCTTATGTTAAGATCCATTTCCAAGGGCAGGTTTTTCTGGGATCTGATCTCAGCAGGAGTGCTCAGCCCACCTGCCCATTATTGTGCTCATTAAATCACTGTGCCCAAAATCTGCTTTTTTAAGGGTCTGGCAGCGTTTCCCTTTCATACCCGTCCCTCACAGGGGTTATCACTATGCTGGGGACGCTATTGTATTTTACAATATGTTTAAGAAGCAACAGGGCTTTGAATTTGCTGGAACAGTTTTGTCTGAGCTGGTGCATTAGCATTTCAAATGCTTTTTTTGTGTTAACCTCTCGAGTAAACCCAAATTATTTAAAAGTAAAAAGCTTTCAGAAAGAGATGACATTCCTAATTGAAACAGTCACAAACGAAAAATAATGTAAATGCTGTAAGTTACCCAAAACAATTCGTGTTGTGGAGCACTCCAGCAATCAGAGGCGGATTAACTGTGGGGAGGGGCAGAGGGAAACAGGGAGTCTGGAGCAACATTTGCTAACCAGGAGGCAAAACTCCTTTGTTGGAAAAGCTGTACAGCCTCAGCCTTCCTGTTATCTGATGGTGTGAGTTATTAGTGTACATTATGGGTATCTTGCATAATTTCATAATAGAATTCCTAGAAAATTGCATTTTATTTTCCTATTAGGAAAGAAAAAAAAGGAAAACCAGGAGACAATAGGAATCAAAAGAAATGTATTAGCTCTGGCCACCCAAATTCTGCCTGGTACTTTCAAGGAGATTGATTATTTTGGAAGCAGTCCTTCAAGCCGGAGTTTTACATTTTTTTCCCTAGTGAACATTCAGGGTCGCCGTGGTTTTAGACTGCTCGTTGAATCCGCAGCTGGAATGCAGAACAAAATCCCTGCGTTAGCTGGGAGCCAGAGGCAGGACCAGCCCGTCCCAGGGCGGGCTGGGGTCTGCTCTGCCCCCTGGCTGGGGGTTTCCCTCTCACTGTGACCCCAAGGATCAGGGTTTTCCTTTGGCTCCAGGGAAGGAGTGACCGGGACTGACAGGGGAACCAGGAGGCTCCTGCATCCCCGAGCACCGGGAATTCCACTGCTCCTGGTTCGTGCCCAGAGGGGCAGGGGAGCCCTGGGCTGGCTCGGGGCTGGAAAGGGCTCTCAGCTCCAGGGAGCTCATGGATTCAGCACCGAACCCATGGGATTCCCTGGGGAATTCCCCCAAGCACCTCCCAGCCCTGCACCCATGGGATTCCCCAGGGAATTCCCCCTGAGCACCTCCCAGCCCTGCACCCATGGGATTCCCCAGGGAATTCCCCCTGAGCATCTCCCAGCCCTGCACCCATGGGATTCCCTGGGGAATTTCCCCCTCAGCACCTCCCAGCCCTGCACCCATGGGATTCCCTGGGGAATCCCCCTCTCAGCACCTCCCAGCCCTGCACCCATGGGATTCCCTGGGGAATTCCCCCTGAGCATCTCCCAGCCCTGCACCCATGGGATTCCCCAGGAAGGGAATTCCCCCTCAGCATCTCCAAGCCCTGCACCCATGGGATTCCCTGGGAAGGGAATTCCCCCTGAGCATCTCCCAGCACCTCACCCTTGGGATTCCCTAGGGAATTCCCCCCTCAGAACGTCCCAGCACCGAACCCATGGGATTCCCCAGGAAGGGAATTCCCCCTCAGCAGGGAATTCAGCCCCCCCAGCTCCTGCTGCTCCAGAGCACAGAGCAGAAGGGTGATGAAATCTTGCATCCACAGGCCAACCTCCAGTTTATGAATTCCTTTCCCCGTGTATGGACACCTTCTCCTGTTCAGTTCAGAACCTCTTTACCCCTCCTTAACCCTGGCTCCTGCCCCGGCTCCCAGCGCGCTCCTTCGAGCAGGAGCCAAAGGAAAGCAGAGCCAGGAGCTTTATCCCAGATCCCCAAACTGCAAACACCTTTCAGCGAGCAGCACAGCACTGACATCTCTGCATTTCAGAACTGAGGCTGTGTTCTGCACAGCTCTGGGGCTGCTAAGAATTGTTCAGAGATAAGAGAAGAAACTGTTGTGGGCTGTGCTGCTGAATTCCATCCATCCATCCACCCTAATGCAGTTCCCGAGCAAATCCCTGCATGTCATGTAAGCAGAGCATTAAAGGAAGCAGCACTCAGGCTGATGCTGTAAAATGTGCTTTAATACCACAATCATTTATTGTGCTCATGTTGGATCTTTCGTAATAATAATAAATTTGAAAGCAAGTGTTTATGCAACATAAACCTAGCTTAAGGCAGCCTTCAGAGTTTAGAAAGCTCCAAAAGCTGCTCAAAATCTCTCACAGGCTCTTAGAAAACTTCAGTTCTCAGTGTAGGATTTTTTCCAGTGAAAGCTCTTCCTTTTCCTCCTGCTGGACAGCCCTTCCCTGAGGTGGATGAGAGAGGGATATTTTTATATCTCGAAGCTTTGCTCCTTGACCTGTCTGAGAGCCTTAGGTTCATCCCAGGGTACCCTCAGCCCTCAGTTTGATGTCTCAGATGCTCGGAGAGGAGTTCTGCTGGCCTGGCTTTCAAAGCTGAAGGTTTAACGGTGCTGTGTGTGCCCAGCAGTGCCTGCATTGCCACCAGACGGGCATTCCAGGGTCTCAGGTGGTGGGAGCCTCTCCCAATCCAGCCTGCATTGGGCCAGGAGGAGAAAAACACACGAGGAGCCTCTTGCTAGCACGGCAGGGATGTTTCTGCTCATTTTGGTTTCCCTTTTCGTGCGTGCTGGAGCCGTTTGTGGTTCTTTGGGAGCCGTTTGTGGTTCTTCGGGGGCCGTTTGTGGTTCTTTGCTCCCACGGCTGCAAACAGCGCCTTGCTCGCTGCCCAAGCCCTCGTCTGTCACCCTGACCCCGGGGTGTCCCTGCTGGGTAACTGGGAGGGCAGGCTGGGGACAGCAGCTGGATGTGCAGACACTGCCCTGGGCACGAGGGAGTCGAGGTGCTGCTGGGAATTTCTCTGTCTGGGATGGGATTCACCTCCTGTGGAATGTGAGGAGCTTCCCCTCGGCAGGTCTGGGGGAGGAGACCTCGCTGTGCCTGGGCATCGTTCTGAGGAGAGCCAGGTCCTCCTTCCGGCTGGGCAGTGAGTGGGCAGTGTCCTGGGCAGTGTCCTGGGCAGTGTCCTGGGCAGTGAGCAGGGGGCAGTGGGCAGTGCCCTGGGCAGTGGGCAGTGGGCAGTGTCCTAGGCAGTGTCCCGGGCAGTGGCAGTATCCTGGGCAGTGTCCTGGGTGTGACCTCGGGCTCTGGGTGCTGCTCTCAGAGGACAGGATGTGGTTTCCCGTGCAGGACATTCTGTGGTGGGGCAGCAGCTCTTTGTCACTTTAGTGACCCTCACACACGTTCCTCCTCCCTCTGAGGAAATACCCGAAAGCAGATTTTGTCCCAGGACACATCACATCTGGAACATGTGGCAGAATTCTGTGTCCAGCCACCCATTTGTTGTCTTCATCATTCTCTGGTCCTCATTCTGGCGCGGCAGCTGCCGAGGAGCCCCTGGCTGCTGGGGTCTTCCCTGGAAACGTCCTCTGAGAGCAGGGCTGCGACCTGCGGAACACTCTGGGTTAGAACGGAGCTGTGTAAAGTTAAAAATTCATGTGCTGCTGCCAACTCCCCCGTGCCCTGCCGGGGCTTCAGCAGATCCCTCTGATGCTGGAGAGAAGTGCCGGCAGAGAAATTCCCGGTGTCAATCCCGGAGCCCTGATGCTGAAAGGACGTGTCACCGGGAAGCTGTATTGACACCCAGCAAAGCCCCTGCCTCCCCCAGCTCAGCTCTGATCCGCCTGACTGGCACTGGATTATATTCTGGATAATGAGGCATGATCTCGCCCAAGTATTTAGCATAATGGAAGAACAATAAATCATTCTGGAGCTGTCAGCCCAAGATTTGGATGCTTATGTTACGTAAATAAACAGTTCCTCATTATACCCAGGAGTTGGTGTGAGATCGGGAGGCAGGGATTGTGTTATTTTGTTTCCAAGGCTGATAATTATTTTAAGCCATTGGAGTGAATAGGTTGTAATTCATTTGTACCTCCCCTTTGTCTGCTGCTGGAGAAGACTCGAGCAACTGCCGGGCTTGCGAGCCCCGCTGTGTGCCTGGCACCCATAAATGCATCAAACCCGAGCATGACTTTATCTAGGAAAGAGATTTTGATAGCTCGCGAGGATTTAGGTCATTGGATAATTCAGTGCAAACTGCAAATCTTAATGCTATTGACAGAAGACAGAGCACAAACAGGCAGCACTTCCTATAAATCCCGGACCTGTGAGCAGCTCTCCTCTCCCAGATTTACCGTAAATGTCCTTGAGAGCTGCTCGGGCAGATGAGCGCCGTGCCTCTGGATTGGCAGGTTGGCTCTGTGGATTCGTGGCGCCCACGTTTGCCCCGCAGGATGAGCTGTAAACAATCTGCGTTCTCATGGAATGGGGACTGTGCAGAACACAAACCTGGCAGGATGGACAGACTTCCTGGGATGCAGATCTGGCATCCTCCAGTGCCCAGGGAGAACCCTGAAATCACTGGGGCCACAGGGCTGCCAGGCTGGTTCATCTGGGCTGGGGTGAGTTCCTCCTGCTCAGCTTTTGGAGAGCCTGAGGTGCTCCTCAGAAACCCAGGAGCCTGGTTGGTGTGGAGGAAAGAAAAGACAAAGAAATTTTGAACATCAAAAGAAGGATAACATTAGGTGAAAACTTTCAGGCTTTTCTGATACATTATTTGGTTTTATTTAGTTAATTAAAACAGATTCCAAAACAACAACAAACTCTCCTCGAAGCTCAGAATAAGCCAGCTGTGCCCACCCTCCGAATAAGGACTTTCTGAGCCTTTCCTTCAGAGGCTGCTCACCTTCTCCACGCTGGGAGTAAATCTGAAATGACGTGTAGGATTTCAGAGTTCCTTTTCTTTTTCAAAAATTCGCGTCCAGCCTGGCCTGGAACACCCTGTGACAAGAGTGCAGTAACAGATGTCACACGTAAAGGAGAGCGGGGAGGGCGTGACAGACCCTGGCTGGGCTCACTCTGACCCCAGCCCTGGTTCCTGGGTGCTTCAGCGGACCCCCCTTTAACTCAGCTGTGGGACACGGAGGGGAAAGCCTTGGCCAACCTCAGCACCTTCTGCACAGCTGTAAAAACTCCCAACACACGTCGTTGTGGGTGGTTTGTCACTAAGACACATCCTGGGGCTTCAAAGTCACTTTACTGAAAGCCAAGGCTGTGAGTGGCATTGTTTGTGTCTCTGAGACCCGTCTGTGGAGCAGGCTGGGCTCGGCAGGGTCCCAGCTCGGCACAGGAGCTGGGGCGGTGAGTGAAGCTCCCCGGTGTGCAGGATCACAGCCCCGCTCCCCGGGGCGCTCCGCACCTCCAGCAGTCGCTCCGTGCTCGGGCCCCGCAGTCGCACATCTGGGCGTGCAGGGTTTGCTGCCGTGTTTTGACAGATGGGGAAATCCGGGGGTGTGAGTATTGGCATTAATCATTTTGTCAGATTTCAAATCGATTAATGCCTGTTTGCTGCTTGTTCTGTGCTCGTGGAAGTTTCCTGGTTTGAGATGCCTCTCTCAGAGCCGCTCATTTCCCAGGGAAAATGCGAGTGAGATCAGTGGGCGTGCGGTGTGTGCGTTATCTGCAGCAGCTGTGCTCCCCACGATCAAAGGCACAACTTCTCCGTGTGCAGCTGCACAGGATCATGGTACCAGGATCAAGAGCTGGCAGGATAATCTCCTCAGATCTGTGTAGGCAGGGTGATAACAAGTTGTTTATCGGAATTAATAGCGGGAGCTTAAATTTTTTAAGATTTCCCCATGAGCGTGCTTGACCTTTTCTTCTTCAAATGCTGTCATTTCATTTTCTGAGACTCTTTGGTTGTTCATGAGTCTTCACTCAGTGAGAGCCTGGAGGCAGAGTTCAGGTGTCACCTCCTGGTCAGGTGTAGCTATGGTAACGAGGCAGGAATCAAGGCTTGTGGTCTTCCAATGCACATTTTGCCTGGGGTTAATGATGACCCCAATACTGGCAGCACTTAATGTCCCCAAGCAATTACAGAAGGAATTGAAAGAAAATGAATGAGGATATTGATATTGATAATTCTGGACATTAGAGACCGGCCAGGAAGGAAATTGAGTTCTGTGGTACATGGGGAAAGCACAGGTTCAGATTCCACTCTCTGCTCTTGTGAAGATCTGAGATGGGCAGGACGTGGCCCAGGCCCTCTTCCCTGCAGGGATCCCATCCCAGCCTCCTCAGCCCTGCAGCTGGAGCCTGCTGCGGAGATGGACGTGCTGGGCAGTTCCTTTCCAGTTTTAACGCAAAGCTTCAGTGCCCCCGTGGCCACCAGGGTCAGGGATCTCCGTCCCATCCTGGCTGACAGCTCAGCCCTCACGGCCCCACAGCTGAGCCATCGCCGCTGCCCCGGGAATGCTCTGCACTCTCTGCTGGCTCAGCAGGACCAGAGGGTCCCGGGGGGCTGAGGAGCAGGGAGGGCTGTGGCAGCCGGGTTTGGGCTCCCAGGGAAGCTCTGGGGTGTTCCTGGCACAGAGCTCTGGTCCTGTGACCACTCCTGCAGGACAAAGGGCTCCCCGGCCATCCTTCCCTCCTTGGCTCACGCGTCTCCTTTTCCCAGCAGGGATCTCAGGGAAGTTCCCATCTTCCTGCCCAGGTCCCAAGCCTGAGGGTTTGATCCCCTCCATCCTCCTGGCTGCTCCTGTCACAGGTGGGGACAGGGGCATAGAGAGAGCACCTTGAGTGTGTCCCCTGTCTCCCCTGTGCCCCGAGTGTCCCCTGTGTCCTGAGTGCCCTGTGTGTCCCCTGTGCCCCGTTGCTCTGGGGGATCCCCTGCCCTGAAGGAGGCAGAGCTCAGCCCCAGCATCAATCACAGCGGCTCCCAGGGGTGTCCATGTCCAGCGTCACCATCCCTCCTCTGAACAGCGCTGCCTGAGAGGCCCCTCAGTGTGCAGCCCCTCGAGCTGGCAGGGTTCTGGCAGGGTCTTACCGCTATCTGAGTGCTTCTCTCTGTTATTTAATTAGCAATTGTGCCGGGTTATTGCAGCTGAGCTCTGACGCTTTGCCCGGGCTCTGGGCAGGGCGCTGAGCAGAGCCCCTTTCCCTGGGGCTGTGCTGGATTCACTGCACTCTTTAGCAGCCACAAATATCCGCTCCTGAGGGCTCTGCACACCCACCTGTGGCTGCTGCTGAATATGGATCGAATTGTGGTTTAAGCATTGCTCTCCGGTTGCAGTGGCTGGCGCTCCTCGGGAAAGGCTCCGTTTTGTTTGTGTTATCCATGGGAATGCCTGGAAAATTGCTTTGGTGCTGGGGAGAGCAGGAGGAAAACATTGCTTCACAGTGAGCGTGCTGAAAGAGTGTTCATACCCAGAGCATCAAATTAATTTCCCCAAAGAGCAGGTTGAGCTGATCAAAACCAAAAATGATCATTGGTTTTGCACATATTTGAATACAAATAATTTAATTTCCAAAAGTCTGTTAAATGCAGCAGCTCACGGTCATTTCCATATTTCCTCAAGCACAACATAATTATTTTCTTCGACTCCATTTTCGTGGTTTTAACCACGGAATAAGCTGCAGCATCCTTTTCTCTGGGGTGCAGGCAGGTGCAGCTCTGGCTGGGCAGAATCAGGGCACAGATGAGCCCTGATGTTCTGATCTCGGCTCCTGGAGGTGCCAGCCAGGGGAGGAGCAGCAGCAGCACATCGTCCCTGTGTTTGCATTTTTTATGTTTTTCTGCAGAGCTTTTGATTCTGGGCTGAACTCCTCTGAGAATCCTAATGGAAAATAGTTGAAAGCTTTAAAATATCTGGAAATTCTGCCAGATCTTTGTAGCTTCTGAGAAATCCTTTAGCATTTGTGAGAACTGACAATCAGCAGCGCTCACATACTTAGTTTTCCATACATATATATATATATATATTCATATTTTTATATGTGTCCATCAGAGTAGTGAGTGAATTGCATTCCAGCTGCCTGATACCCTGCAGGCTGGGGGATTGGGATCCTTTTGCTGAGCACAGAGGAGCTGAGTTAGAGCTCAGGATTCTCCCTCAGCCCTCGCAGGGCGCGGGTGGCTGCAGCAGGGCCAGTCCGGGTCAGCTCTCCCTCCTGGGGGACTCCCTCGGCTCCACACTCGGTAATTGCTGCCCCTTCCTTCCCCCACTCCCGAACCTCATCCCGACGAGGGCAGGGGTCACAAACAGCAGCACGGGCTGAGCAGCGCCAGGACGTGACAGGGATTGCAAAAGTCTGGGTTTGCCCTCCCGAAAATCAAAGTTATTTAAAGCAGGAAGGGCAAGAAGCCCTTCAGTGCAAGCGGCTCCTCTGAAGGGCTCCGTAATGAGGATGGAAAAGCTCCCAGCTGAGGCAGAGCTGATCCAACAAACACGAGAGATGAGGCTGCACTTGGGTGATTTGCTCGGCACAGCTGCATTTACCAGCAGGTCAAACAGGAGAGTGTCCAATGTTCCCAGAGTAACCTTGGGAAAGATGTTGGGGAGTGGAAAAAGAAATCTCTAATTTGCTGATGGGGAGCTGTACCCGTCCCTTCCATTGAGCCATGCACTGCTGGGAGGTTGTGGCTCTTTTTGGGTCAAAAACAGGCAGGAGGACCTGCTAAACCCAGAAAGGCTGTCACAGACCTCTCTCCGTGGGTAAATCTCATCACAAGGAAGTGAAAGGAGCAATCCTGACATTTGCAAAGCCAGGATCAGATTCTGATGTGAATGGTTCAGGTGTGACACCCAAATTCACACCCAGACTCTGAATTATTCCAAGGAGCTCGAGCACTCAGCAGGCGATTCCCAGGCAGATCCCTTTTATTGCATTTTAATGAGTAAATCCACATAATTACAGCTGTGAAGAAGAATTTAGGTGAGGAAATGTTGTGTTTTGGCTTTTTGGGCACACTGGGCTGGGGAAAGGTGGCCCAGGAATGAGAGGGGCTTTGAGGTCCCTTCCAACCCAAACCCTGGTGGGATTCTGGGATTCAAATCCGAGTTGGGATGAGGGGAGGAGAGAGCAGAGCTCAGGATACCAGAGACAATGTTTTGGTGGATAATTATGGAGGATAAATACGGCTCGTATGGAATCTGTTCACACAGTTGTGGCAAAGCAGATTTTAATTTCTGAGCGCAGAGTTGAATGTGAGCAGAATCTCTAAACAGAGAGTTGACACTGTTAACAAAGGTAATACTAGATTTGAATGAGAAACTTTGTGTGGTTAATTAAAAATCAAAGGCACAGTTATAACAGAAGTAATTATCCAGGAGTATTAAATCAGTTGCAAGTCCGAGCCCATAAAAGAATTAATCAGGAATAATTTAATATTTGATATTGAGGGCTTATATTTCTCACTAATGCCAAAATCCATTCCATTAACCAATACAATTCTTCAAGTCTGTCTGCACAATGAGTCCCTAAGAGCAGGACAGCAGAGGAACAATTCCATGGGAGAAGCTTTAATTCTTCTTTTATAGCCCAGTTCCAGGAAGTGGAGGGGTTTCTGGTGAGAGGATCCCTCTGGCTGAGGCCAGGGCTGTTCTGATCCAGTTCTGGCAGCAGGTGCCAGAGCGGGGATGGCAGAGCAGCTTCCCGTGTGCAGCCCAGCACGGCTGAGAGCTGGAGGTGGATCCAGTTCTTCCTTCCATTAATTTATTGGATTTCTCTTCAAGTTGCAACAGAGGTCAGACCGTATAACCATTCCTGTTTTCTGTGGCCATGAACTTCCTGTTGCAGCTGCATTAATTGTAAAAACCCGGTTTTCTCTTTGTTTGGGTCCCTGCCATTGGATATTTTCCCTTTTCCCTTGAGACGGAAGAGCACAAGTCTCTGGTCCTGGTTCTGTTTCACCAGACCACTGATCCTCTCGTGGATCTCTCTCGTAGCCTCTCCCACTCATCTTTATTTCTTGCATCACCTTTTGGTCCCCATGGGGCCCTTCTCAGTTCAGACAGGCACAGGAAATCCTTCAAGCAGCTCAGAAAAGGAAACCAAAACTGCCCAGGGTCTCAGCTCCACTGTGGGGTGAGCAGTTCTGAGCACGGGGCTTTATCCACTGGGGTTTCCCCTCATATGTAAATGAGAAGCTGGAGGAAGCAAATGAACCCGTCACCCCTGCGCTGCCATCAGAGGAGTTACGGGTGCAGATCTCTGTGTGCACCGGGTTAGGAAAATGCTTCCCATGTCCTGGGCACCAGGTTTGTAATTTGATGTCAAGTGCAGATTTATTTCCTTGAGGACGTGGGGCTGATGGCAGCACAGGTTCTCCACCAATCCTTCCGGAAGGATTAGACATTGAACAGCAGCACAGAGCACCCAACATGGTCTTACAGGCCCTGAATCTGCGGCCAGCATGTTCCCCGGGATGTTATTACAAGATTCTTCGTGTCTTTTTTCTAATGGCTTTTGGGATTCCCTGCTCTCAGCCTGCCACAACCAGCTTTACGAGTGTCCAACCGCTCTTCTCTCTGGTATTAATTTTTTTTTTTCTTATTGTAAAGCATTTCTGATCATTCTTCTGTCTCACTGCTTCTTAAGTTTATTGCTTTTCTGTGGTGCTGTTAGGGATTTTATTTCCCAATTGGTATTACTTTTTAACTACTCATGTAAATCTGTATCAGTTCAGATTCATGCAGAAAAAACAATTTGTCACAAATCTGTGCAGGCTAAATGATCAAAGCAGAGCTTGCGGGCTCGCTGCTTTCCCTCTCAGCCTACTTCCAGATTTAAAAATGTTTTATCTTGATTCAGATTCCGATACTGCCCTGTACCACAGCTTTATCTGTGGCAGGGCAGTCCGATGTACAGGTCACCCCTTGGCACATCTGCGCAATCAGCAGAGCTGCACCCATTAATATCTCACACTCCTGGCAGCTGTCACTGGCTGATCACGGAGAAAAATTCTAACTAAGCAGTGCCCCAGAAGTGCAGGCACAGAAATACCTCTGTGGGCACGGAATTCAGAACTAGGGAGATCGTTAGAAATACAATTTTGGTTGCTGTGTTCCGTTAAAAAAATAAAAACCATAATTTTCTTCCCAGGACCAAACGCAAAGGAATGAAGGTTTTGGCTCCACAGCTGCAGGGATGATGTTGTAACCAAGGCACACGGGGATAAATGGCACTTGCCCACTTTTGTGCTGGGAAATGGGGCGTTGATGCCCCTCTCAGTGATGAGTTTAGCCCCAGTGGCAGGAGGGTGCAGCCCCTGTGGTCCTCACCCAGTCACTGCCATGGGTTTTTTCTCAGGACGTGCTGTGCCCCAAATTCTGTCCTGGCCATGGCGGTGTCCTCGCGAAGGTCACGGTCACATGGCTCAGAGCAGACTTTGGCCCCATTTGCCATATGGGAGCTGGAACATCGCATTTTTCCTGAATGTCCCCTCTGTTTATTTGTGTGTTTCTGTTTAAAGAGCAAACGAGGAGCTAATTACGAAGGCAGCAGAGCCCCTGGCTGCAGGCTGCCCCGCTGCTCTGCCCTTCGTCTGCTCCTGAATGAAACGTTGGGTTGGAGGCGGCTTCCAGGGCCCCGTGATGGTCCCGATTTAGCTCAGGCTGCTCCTGGCCTGACATTCCCAAAGTGAATGTGCCACACAATCGCCAGGCCGGGCTGGAGCAGGCGATTCAGTCACTTCTCTGCACGGTGACCTGCAGAACACGAGTTCCCTTTTCCTTGTAAACCTTTTCTTGTCTTCTCTTTAGGGAAGTGAAAAGCTGGTGTGGCCCTTGCTCTGTGGCTCTGCCAGTTCACGTAAATTGCCACATCTGGGCAGAGTTCATCCCTGCAGATCTGCTGGTTTCTCATTGTCACTGCAGCATTTTCCCCTGTCTCGCCACCACCTTTGGTCCATCACGGATGCTGCTGTCAGGGTTTTCCTGTGCGGCAGGGCAGGAGGATGGCAGAGCTCCAGGGGCGGCTGCTGGCTTGGCCAGGGGAGGCTTGGGCAGCTCAAAACCTCACTGCTTCTGAGCTTTCCCCGCTGGAAAGCTGCAAGAGCAACAGCAGAACTTCTAAAATGATGGGAAAATCAAGTCAGAGTTGATAACTGTTGATAAATGGATTTCATGATCTTGGAGTTTCTTTCAACCTTCAGGGTTTTATGTGCACCTTGATTTGCACCATCTTTACTGATGGGTCTCCCTTAACCTCCCAGAGCTAAACCGGAGCTGTGGGAGGCGGGAGGAGAGGAGCAGACGTGGCTGTTGGAGATTTGCAGCGTCCTGTAATCACCAGGGCAGAGCTGAATGTCGCAGAGAGCTGAACAGCTCCCGGCCCCGCGGGTGTCAGCGTGTGCCGGTGGGAGGGGGACGGGTGGGCATGGAAAGCTGGGGAACTGGTGGGAGATACCGGAGCAGCTTGGCAGGAGGGGAAGAACATCAGGGACTGTGGGGTGACAGCGAGGCAGCGGCACCGAGTGCCCGTTTGGGGACAGCTCCCGAGCAGAGGAGCTGGCAAGCACAGACACAAACCAGAGCAGAGATCCCCTCTGAGCCACCCCAGCCGAGCCACGGGGACAGACAGAGGCAGAGAGCAGGGACACACCGGGCAGAGGAGGTTTTCTCTCCCTGGGAGGGAGGTGATTTATATCCTGGCGTTTTCCATCACCTGAAGATGTGGAATTGCAGCTGCAGCCGTGGGCAGTGCCCACGCTGGGGATTGCCTGTCTGTACAACCCCCAGTGAAACCAGGGAATTCCCAGCCTGGCCCCTCTGGGCAGCTCCAGCAGCACCTGCGTGTGGGTCCTGGGATGCTTTTCCTTCCTTCTTGAGCTCTTCACTGACCATCACAGGCTGTGCAGTGACAAACCTCTCACTGCTGGTCACCTCCTGACGTCCCACCTCTCCTCTGCACCACCTGCCTCTCGTCCTGCTCCTTTCCCCCTGTTTCCTACTCACAGCACTGCCTCAGGTACTCAGCTTCCCCCCGCCCCTCCTCCAGCCTCGGTGGTAGATCCTTGTTGTCCTGAGTTTTGCAGTTTCTCAGTGTTTCTCTTTGCTGTGATACTTTCTCACACATTCTGCTGTAAACATGGCCATGGTTTCTTGACAACTATCTATGTTTTGTTAACTGTCTCTGTTGTTTATCATTCACTATCCTGGGTGGAGAAATATGATAGATTGATGCCTTGACCAGTGGAATTGAGAGGTGGTGATTTCTACCTCCAATCCACGGTGATTTGTAAAAACATATAAATAAAGGCAGAGGGTTCTGCCCTCTCTCTCTCCTTTTACCCTCTCGGTTTGCTCTCTCTGTGTGGTCTTTTATTTGGCTCTCCTTTGGGCTCCTTGGCCTAGCCGGCCTGACCGGTGCTACAGATCCTCTGTAGCGAGATGAAAGTTCCTTAGTGAGAACCTGAAACAGCTCAAAGGCTCTGCAGAAGTTCGGGCTGAGATGAGATAATGAGGTGTTTTTCCCGAGTGCCGTGTGTGTGACAGTATGAGGGGCAGACAGTGGCTCTGATTATCCTGTGTTTTCCCTACAGCCCAGCCTTGCCTGTTCCCAGTTTTTAACTGGAAAATGGTGCTTGCTGGGCTCTATAGGGGTGGGGGGTTTGTTTCATCCCTGCCCCGCCTGCTCCCTGCCCTGATTCTGCCCCGGGAAGGAGGGGTGACAGTGTGGCTGGAGTGTCACCCCCTCACACGGAGGCTGAATTATTCAGGGAATCACAGGCTGAGGAAGAAAGGATGAAAAATATATTCAGGCATTGATTCTGCCACCCACTCCTTTCTAAACAACGAGTTTGCAATCCCATTTTGCCATTAAAAAAAATCCATTTTCCCCTCTCTAGCAGCTTCGGGGAAGAGTAGGAGTCAGCAGGTGGATCTGTCCAGAGAAACGCGCATTTGGCTTTCCGTGGGTGCTCCTTTTTAACCCCGTGCCAGCACATCTGACCGGGGAGCTCCTCTGCCTGCACCGAGGAAAAAGGGAAACTGATTAAGGAGCGAGGGCTTGAATTAAATGGAATTAATTTGCTTTTACCCCCCCTCCTCTCTCCCATTCCCAGAGACTTCAGATTTCATTCTGCACGATGAAAGGTGCCCGCATTAAACCAAACATTTAACCTTGAAGTTCATGTCAGTCTTTTCACATTTTCTCATTCAGGTTTCGCCCTCATTTTTCATGCTTGCAGTATTTCAACTTGTACTTTTAACTCTTCGGTTTATGTTAAAGGTCTCAGGAATTAATTTGGGTTATTTCTGGCCCCTGTTCCTTTATTCCTTTGGACACAGAAGAATTGCAGCTAATTTTTCAATTTTTTCTCAAGTGGTTCCTAAAGAATCTGGAAACAACAGGGGAAATAAAGAAATCTGAGTTATATGTTATATATTTCAAGCTGTTTGCAAGCTCGGAGCTGACAATAACGTACTACAGGCGAGGAAATTGGCTTTGGAGCAATTCTGGTGTCTCTGCACCTCCTTGTATCTATCCCCAGCAGCCGCTCCTAAAACTCGCACCTCAGCTGCCACAATCTTATCGCTGAAGGTGGATTGAGGGTTTAGGAGGCAGGGAACAAACCCTTTTCCTGGCAGAGATGACTCTGCAGTTCAGGTGCGAGCTCAGCTCGGAGCTAATCCCGGGCAGCCCAGGGCGGGGGCACCAACCCGCAGCGCTCCCGGGGGATGCAGCTCTTGGCTTCATTGTTCAAACCCCTCCTCTGACTTCTCAATCCCTCCTCTCTCCCTGCTTTTGTTTCCCACCCTTGCGGTGGTGACAGGAGGAAGAAGCTGAGTTTGACCACATCCGTGAGAATGTCAAGCGTTTGGGCTTTATTGGTTTAGAAGCTTACTAAATTTAAACAGAAGCATTACCATGGCCTCGGGCTCTCCTGACAGTTATAAACTCTTCCTTGGGGGGATTTCTGTAATGCTTTCTAATCAGCTTAAGGAGTTAATTAAACAGCTGTCACTTAGCTTCTTAATTCTGAGACTTGATGCTAAATAAGATTTGAAATTAGTTATGCATGACTGAAGCACGGATGCTCTGATAGGGGCAAGATGGCTGCGAGCTGGAGAGGAGGAAATCGAGGTCTTCTTTAACTCAGTAGGGAAAGGATTCGAGGTGGAGCCCTGGATTAATGCTCTACATGCTGATTTATAGAAAGTACGTAAAAAAGAGGAAAATGGAGAGCATTGGGGAATGTCAGATGGGAGGGATTTCCAGGCAGCTCTCCGTTCTCCTTTGGTGCTGTGCTCTGGACTTCAGGAGGTTTCAGGGGTCACTTTATTCTCGTCCTGACTGCAGCCTGTGCATAACCCAAAACCCAAAACGCCTACTGAAACAGAGAGGAACATGCATGATTTGTGACATCCGATCTTTAGCCTGCAGAGAGAAATTCACTGCTGTAATGGAGAACGTCCCAGGGCGTCTGCTGTGCTTCTGGAACTCGAGTTACAGGGCTGGGGCACTTCTGAGCCTTTTTCCCTGTGTGCTGTAGCGGGAGAAGCCCTTCTGCTCCTGGAGGGTCTGAGTGGTGGGTGGAATGATGGACCTCTCTTGCAAGAGAAAAGCACCGGTGGATTTTCCTGATAAGTGGGGCAGGGAGTTAAAGGCTGATGGGGAATGGGGTTTGAAGGATTCACTGCAAGAGAAAAGTACCAGTGGATTTCCCTGATGAGTGGGGCAGGGAGTTAAAGATGGGGAATGGGGTTTGAAGGATTCACTGCAAGAGAAAAGCACCAGTGGGTTTCCCTGTGAGTGGGGCAGGGAGTTAAAGGCTGATGGGGAATGGGGTTTGAAGGATTCACTGCAGGAGAAAAGCACCGGTGGATTTTCCTGATGAGTGGGGCAGGGAGTTAAAGATGGGGAATGGGGTTTGAAGGATTCACTGCAAGAGAAAAGCACCAGTGGGTTTTAGTGATGAATGGGGCAGTGGGTTAAAGGCTGATGGGGAATGGGGTTTGAAGGACTCACTGCAAGGGGCTCCTGAGTTTTTTCAGCCCAAACTGCCAGGAAGAGCCTCCTGCTGGGTCAGGAGGTTTGGAAAAGACCCCAAACTCACAGCTCAGAGCAGGATTGGGAGCGCCTGGACCCAGCCTTGCTCCGTGGTTCCTGTCTGAATCCGTGTGCTGGCTGCAGTGTTGTCACCTCTGTCCCCAGAGCCCGGCTCCAGCCGCTGTGACTCCTGCTCGCAGGCAGCACCGGCCTTTGCTTTGTCACAAATCACCCGTGCGGCCGCAGAGCTGAGCATGAGGCAGCCGTGCATTTATTGCTTTCGAAAGTAAATATATATACATAGACACACACAAACTTCAGGAAACGCTGTGTACACACACAGCCGAGGGCAGGAACAGAAATCCCTTGAGATTTATAAAGATATTGTTAAAGTCCTTTTTTTTCCACCCTAGGAAAGATAAGGCAGAAGATGTCTGAAGGGAAATTAAATTTCAGGGAAGCTACCTATTAAAATGGAAAAAGCTAATAGGTATTCACTTCTGCATTTCGCTGAAATAGATGCTTACTGTGTACATCTTGTGAATATGTTTCTGCTGGAGGGCTTAATATGCTCAGTTATTTAATATGAATCTCTTCAGTAAGCAAAGAACACTCACTCCAGAATCTTCTTTAAAGTATTACTCTTTATTTACCGTGGTAGCAATTTCAGAATAAAGATTACCTGGTCTTCCATTTCCAGTACATGAAGAGCCATGTTTTCCTCTGATTATTCTTTCATTTTATTATTGCAGGGGCTCAGTGCAAGTGAATTATAGAGATGTGCTGCGTTAATAGTTCGAGAAAGTTCAGCATCTTTTTAATGGCTGCTGAGGGAATCAACTTTTAACAGGGAGACGATTTGGCTGTGGCTTTGCAAGAGCATAACTGTTCCCATCCCAAAGTGCCCTGACACCTTATCTGCTGTAATCTATGTTAGTTATAGATAAAGAACACAATATTTCTTCACGAGATTCCTTTTTCACTCAAGCAGCAAAAAGGCACCGTTTTAAATTAGTAACTATTTAGATTTATGGCTTTTCCATGCCGAGGCTCTGAACAATAAATCTCAGCGCAGCTAAATAAGTAGCACGTTCAGTTCCTCAAAATGAAGTAATTTTCATCTGCTCTCACCGGGGGAATGTTAAAGCCCTTTCTGGCCTAAAATACCTGAAGGAGCATTTTACTGTGCCCCTGCTGGGTCAGTCGGTGTAAATGGCTGTTAGTGCTCTGTGTTCGGGGGTGAGAGGCAAACCAGGGGCAGAAAGAAATCATCCTCCGAGTCCTCCCGTGTGGAGGTACAGAAATGTCTGTGAGCAGAGTATCCACCTAGGGCAGAACCTCTGTGAGCAGAGTATCCACCCAGGGCAGAAACTCTGTGAGCAGAGTATCCAGCTTAGGCATCCCAGGGCAGAATCTCTGTGAGCAGAATATCCAGCTCAGACATCCCTGAACAGAATATCCAGCACAGGCATCCCAGAGCAGAGTCTCTGAGCAGAATCTTCAGCTCATGCATCCCAGAGCAGAATTCCTGGAAACACAATACCCAGCTCAGGCATCCCAGGGTGGTCCAGCCCAGTTCCAGCTCTGCTCTCCTGCTCTCGAGAGCCCTTGGGTGGATTTGTGCTGCTCACTGCAGGAGTACAGCCCATGCCCAGCTCTGAAAACTCCCTGCTGAACGTGGATCTGGGGCGTGGATCCAGACAAAGGCTACAAAACTCTGGATCTGGGATCTTTGATTTCAGATAGAGATGAGATGTGTTCGCTTCCTTACCTCAGAGTGGGCAGGAATGTGCTCATCTCACGCTCGTGGGTGCTGTCTGTGGAGCTGCTGGGGTTATTTACGGCTGGGTAAACAATAATACAGATTATTTCCTGCCAGGCTGCAGCCTCACGGGGCTCTGGGGCAGGGCTGAGGCTGTCACTGAGCTCTGGATGGGCAGCAGTTCCCGGGGGATATGAGGTGCTGCAGCCAGGGGAGAGCAGGGACAGAGCTGAGGCACCAGCCAGCCTGGCTGTGCCTGCATTCCCGGGCACAGCTGCTTTAGGATGCACTCTGTGCTCAGAATATGACCCCAGCACTGGAAAACTCCAAAGAAACTCATGGAGCTTGTGAGAATCATTCTCAGTTACCGGCTCTTACCAGGGGAAATTACATTTGCCTTTGGTAAGCAGACCTCATTAATCACCCGGTTTCAAAGGCTTTGCTTATTAAACCTCCCTTTGCTTTATAAAATAATTGCCAGGGTCACGCTGTAATGGACGCGCTGGAGGGAGGGAGCAGCTCCTGCCTGGGGGAGCTGCTCTGTGCAGCCTGGTGGGTGCCGTGGCCTCAGACAGTCCCCAGGCAATGGGATTGGTGCCCCAGTGTTTGCAAACCCCGGCACACCGGGACCCAACACCTGCAGCTGTAATTACAGCGATGTTTCACTGAGCTTGCTCTGCCACGCTGCCCCGTGTGCAGCTCTGCGGAGCCACGGGAGAGCAGCAGAAGTTTCTGAGTAACCTGCACGCAGCAGCTTGGGTGCAAGGCCCAGGTGTAGGAAAAAAATCAAAGAACCTGGAGGTTTAATTGCAAATCTGCGACCTGAGCTGCCTGAGCAGTGTATTCTGCGCTGAGAGTGAATGTGTGCTCGAGACAGAGCTGACTGCACGGGCAGACACTCTCACCTTTGTGTGAATTACAATTTCCAAACATCTGAAGGGCTTTTGTGCTGAGGGAGGGAGAGGATTTTCTTCTCAAGTTCTCTTTTTGTGCAATCCTCTTTCTCCCTTCCCTAAAGATCATGGTGAGGATGGGGCAACCTTTGCAAAGCAGCTGTCAAGTGACCAGGAGGGGGTTTTTTCTTTCTTTAAATATTGCTTTGAGCCTGAATGAAACGTGTCTGCTTCTTTAAGTAAGAGGAAAAGGTCTTTTTGATCTGAATGCTTTAGAGGAGAGAAATCCCAGCTTCTCCCCTTCAGCCCAAGAGGCAGTAGGAGCAGTCATCATCCTCCGGTAGCTTGGTGCCAATCTCCAGCTCTGCTGTCCACAAGTAAAACCAGGTCAGTCTCAGAGCTCGCAGTGTGAGCTGTTGAGAGAGTGAGGATTTCACACCTGGGGGCTCTGGAAGCCTTTATTGCACCAGAGCCAGGTGAAATCAGGAGCCCCTTGTCCTGCAGGATGGCCCAGGCTCCACAGGCTCAGAGACCTCTCCAGAAATTAGGGGAGGAAGGACCCAGCAGCAATTTGTGCTCCGAGTGTCCTGGCAGAGACCGGCGGCTCTGTGGTGCCAGACAGAGGTGGCACCCGGGTGCCAGAGGGCCCTGCTCAGGCTGGTGCTCTCCAGAGAACCAGAACCCAGCAGCTTTAAATGAGCAGTGGTGACTCCAACAGGAGGAGTGGGTTTGCAGTAATCCTCACAACAGGGATGAGAGGACACCGGTCAGCAGAGCCCAGGCCCCTCAGCCTCCCTCCTCTTCCTCAGGGAGCCTGGCTGGGCTCCAGCCTCTTGAAAAGTAAAGGAGGAGTTGTGGGTGAGTGCTTGCCCACCGTTCCCAACAGGAGCCAGGATAAATCCCAGAAAACTCAACAGGGTCTAGTTCCACACAGTGCTGAGTGCAGTTGTTTGCACAGAACCTGAATTCTGAGCTCATCCCACGGAGGGGGAGCAAGGGAAGCCACGTTCCCGTGAGGAGAGGCAGGGAAGCCACGTTCCCTGTGAGGAGAGGCAGGGAAGCCACGTTCCCGTGAGGAGAGGCAGGGAAGCCACGTTCCCTGTGAGGAGAGGCAGGGAAGCCACGTTCCCCGTGAGGAGAGGCAGGGAAGCCACGTTCCCTGTGAGGGGAGGCAGGGAAGCCACGTTCCCCGTGAGGGGAGGCAGGGAAGCCACGTTCCCTGTGAGGGGAGGCAGGGAAGCCACGTTCCCCGTGAGGAGAGGCAGGGAAGCCACCGTTCCCGTGAGGAGAGGCAGGGTCTCTGCTCTGCAGGCTCTGATGCTCTGCCTTTGCCACGACTGCATCCCCAGGAGCAGCCAGACCCTGCCCTCGAGCTGTCCCATGCCCAGCCAGCCTGAGGGTCCCAGCAGGGATAGAATGTCAGTTTTTGTAGGAAACTTTCAGAAAGTGGATTTGTGGGTACAGCAGCAAGACCTGAGAGGTTTTTATGTGACAAGCAGGGCACTTGGCATCTGCTCAGGCTGGGGATTCGCCGCCGCCACGTGCAGGGTGTGTTTGTTGACGTGGGGCAGGGGCACTGCTGGTGCTGGGCTGCCCTGGCACTGGGTGAGCGTGGAACAGCGATGAGGGCACAGCAAATACCTCAGCAGCCCTGAACCAGAACCGGAGCTTGGTTCCAGCCTGGCAGGGAGGAAATCTGCCTTTCCTGCCTGCTGCACTTGGAACAGGTCTTGCCACGGCCATTAGGAATAAAGTCAAGCTGAGTCTTGGTGGTACTGATGAATTAATAGCGAAATATATAAAATATATGCATTAAAGGGCCTTTTTTTATTTCTCTTAGGAAGCAGAGATCCTGAATACAGCCATTCTCACGGGGAAAACAGTGGCTGTCCCTGTCAAGGTGGTTTCCGTGGAAGATGATGGGACTGTGACCGACCTCGTGGAGTCTGTGGAATGCAGATCCTCAGATGAAGACGTCATTAAGGTAGGGTCAGAGCAGTGCTGCTCTCTGACTGAACGAGTTCCTTCCCTCACTGCTCCCCTGCAGGAGCACTGGGATTCACTGGTGCTGTTATTGCTGCATAGCTCGGGTCAGGGAAGCCACAAACCAAACACAAAATCACAAATTTCCATCCTGCTCATCAAACACTTGGGGTTGACTGACACTTCCCATTTTTTAAGTCTTTTCCGAGTTGCCTCTCCCTTTGCCTGCTCAGAGGGTTTGTGAGCAGTTTGTGGCATGCTGGTTATCTGTGTCGTTCTGGCTGTATTAATAGGAACCTTTAGGGTTTGGGGTTTTTCCTCTATGAAGCCCTTTTGGATCTGGTAATTCTGCCAAATATTGCAAATGGCTGGACTTAATCTAGATTTAAAAACAGAAGGAAATTATTTGTGCTTACTTAGTGGAAGTTAGTGAACTAAATCCTTATTAACTCACTTGTCTGCTATTTAATTTTTTTGGTGAATTGGAGAAAAAGATTTTGAAAGAAAATAAATAATTTGGGAGATGTAAAAAATCAGTTTTGCTTTCTGAAGTTGCCTGCGAGGACCTGAATATCCCAATCCATGCATTGTGTTTAATGTTATTTATATCCGTACCCCGCTGCCCGTGGTGTCAGGGACAGCCCCGTGCCCAGCCAGGCTGTGCCAGCAGAGCCCAGGACGTTCTGGGAGGTTTCTGCATGGCTGAAATGAGTTCCAGTTGGAGGTGAGCTCTTCATTGAAATTGTGGCTGCGGGTTTGCCGTTCACCTGCTCGGCTCCAGCCCCAGCCTTGTTCCCAGGCCCCTAATGAAGATAAAGACAGATAATTACTGGCCAGGCCTCAGCACGCAGCTGTAATTAGAGTTTCTGGTCTCTGGGCATTAGAGGAGTGGATAGAAAATGGAAGAAGGATCTGCTCAAGATGCCATTGAAATGGAGAGATCAAGATCCCATTTCTTTGGCTCTTCAGTGTTGCTGTTTTTCAGCGCATCTGGCAGGCAGCATCACAGACTGATTGTGTCCTCGTGGCTCAGCTTTTATTCCTGGGGTTTGGGTGCTGATTCATGGTGAGGTTAAGCTCATTTTCCTTACAGAATGAGGACTCCTCATTCTTCCCTTCGTTTCAGGTCCACATTTATTACCCACCTCTTTCATCTGAGACTTCAAAGAACTTTAAAGAGCTGGTCCAAACTCTGAACTGACTCTGTGCCAAACTGCACCTCCCTGAACTTGGCTGAGCATGTCAGAGCAGAGTTTAGTCCATGGAAATGATATTTTTGTTGGGAAATGATGGTTAGAAATTAGTCAGTCCAGCATGACAGAGTAACGACACCAAACCGTGGCTCTGTTTCACAAATGAGGACTGTGAGACACAGAAAAGTCAAGGGGTAGATTTCAAAGTGCTGTAAAGTTCTGACCATTTGTAGATGGAAAAACTCTCACTGAACTAATGGAAAAAGAGATTTTTGAGCAGACTTTATTTTTGCTGAGTTATTAATGAGGAAAAAACTCTCAAGATGATTTAAATCAAGAATGAGGAGAGGAAAAATCAGCTTCTTTTAATCTTTCGTTTTGAAAAGACTTTTCTGTTTCCAAATGGCCATTTTTTCCAAGGCTCAACAAAGCCTGGAAGTTTCCAAAGCAACACTTCCAAGTGCTCTGGGTTTTCAGTTTGGTGAGTTAATTGAAAATCTGCATTTTGGTTCCCCAGGAACAAAAACACCTTCATGTGCACTTGGTTTGATCGGAGAACTGGAAGTTCCAGGGAAGGGCTGGCAGCTCTGTGCTCCGACACTTTGGGGTGTCCGAGAGGGGAGAGCAGCTGGGCAGTTTGTGGAATGTTCCTGCAGGTTAATAAATCTTTCACCGACACTTAGTGGGGTTTCATCCATGGCAAAACACGGCGTTTGTAGCCACGTGACAGAACCGCGGCAGCCGAGGCGTCGGAGCGTTTGAAGCAGCCTGGAGCAGACAGTGTTTTACAGCATGAAACTTTGAACAGCTGCTGCTCTTCCTCCTTACCCCGGCGCACCTCAGGGAGGAGCCGAATCCTTCTGAAGTCGCTGGAGTGACAGAGTGAAAAATCAAAGGGAGAGGATGATGGAGTGCAGGAGTTCAGCAGCTCCGTGGTTCAGCACCGGCAGCTCCAGTGCCGCAGATCTCAGCCCAGGGATGCTCCTTTCCCAGCAATTCCCGGATCCCTGCGGTCCCCAGGGTTTCAGCTGGGAAGGGAACCCCCACAGCTGCAGGTCAGAGGTGTGAGCCCCATGGAGACACTGCAAAGACACCCAAAACCTTCAGCCCAGGGGCAGGAAGGGTCCTGGTGTCCCGGGGATCTGTCAGGGTTTCCAGCAGCACCGATTTTCCTGAGGCTTCAACCTGACCCTCCAATTTCAGCAGCAGAAAGGCCCCCAAAGCCCTGTTGGAGAAGCGGTGATCTGGTGAACTGGCTAACCAGAATGTGTAATATTTTATCTGCATAATATCTAACATCATTTATAAATCTGTGCCGTGAGTGTTGGTGGAGATCAAGTTCATGCCATGATTTTCCGTACTCTAAACTGATTTCTCTCACAGCTGAACTGCCTCATTCCATCCCCGAAAAAATTTTGATCTGTCTTGGAAACAATTTTGAAAGAAGTCAGCAAATGTATGTTTTTTGTTTCTGCAATGTCTAAACATTTCATTTTGATAGAAAATGATGAAATCATGTCCTGTCATTTCAGCTCAGTTTCAGGATTCCTGACATCGGAATCTATCTGACCTTTTCACCTTAGGATGAAGCAACTTTAAAACTGAAAATGCTTTTTCTGCTCTGCTCTAGTAATCAGGATACAGGGCAGACTCAGAAAAATGCACTGTCAAAACGAGAAGTTGCAATAATAACTGTAGGGTTCAGCTCTTGGGCTGCTGCTGCTGGTTATAGAGGGAGAAGGCGCAATTTTAATCTCTCTCTGGTAGGAAAAACCGACGTGGCAAAGATGAATTCTGAATGTAGAACGGATCCAACACTTGAATCTCCCAGGGATTGTCGCAAACTCACCTAAAGCTGTTGAAGTGACTGGATTTGTCTCTTTCATATTCTGCCAATTCATCACTGTGATGCGGATGCTGGGAAGTAACGAGGTTTCCGCGGTGTTATTTGCCTTTTTGTAATCATCCATACTGAAAGCCCCACTGGGACTGCCACAGCCGCTGCCGCCTGCACTTCCTCTCTATTTATGAAGGGCTGTAAGCTCATAAGATAAAAAACCTCTCTGTAATGGAAAAAAAATCCAAATAATTCCTGAATTGAGACTTCAAAGTGCTACAGAAGAAACCTGAGACCTTTACAGAGAGTGTGATGCAGCAGCATTGTCATTGTGGTTGTTATTAACGCCCCTGACCCCAACCAGGATGGAGTTCGGACCCTCCCGAAATCACTCCTGCCAAATTTCACTCCATCACAGCCCACGCAAAACTCTGTCATGATAAAATATCAGCGGCTGAGTAAGGCAGGATTTAGAAATGTTTTCAGATTTCTTACGTAGCAGAGTCTGGGCAGGTCGTGCACTGAGGATTCCTTCTCTTCTCTTCTCTGTCTGGCCCATTTTCCGTTCCTTTTAGGACTGTGACTCTTGGCTCTTTGCAGTGCTTTTCCGCTCTGCAGTTATTTTAGAAACTTTTGTGGTACTCAAGGATTTCAAGAGTGTCAGATGGTAAACCAGGCACATCTGGGAAGTGCTTGAGGAGCCGGAGCACAGGGAGCAGCCTGAGTGCAGTTCAGAAATGATTCTGTGTGAGAGTTCTGGTGCTCTGCGCTGGGCCAGGCTCTGCTCCCTGCCTGTCCTGAGGCTGTGGTTTAACTCCTGTCTCCGTCTGTGGGACACCCCAGCGCTGTGGTTCCCCCATCCCTTCCCGCAGAAACACTGAGCAGCTTTCCTGCTCAGCCCTGGTTTGCAGCATCATCCTGTTTAACTGGTTATTGGATGATAAGCCTGATTTCTGAATCAATTTAGGCATTCAAATCCAATTAATTTAATTGCAAATTAGAAACCTAAGCACCTACAAAAAGTGGCTTTAATGGCTCTTCAATTTTAGTTAAAAGTGTAACTGCGTATTTAGAGCAGGTGGGTATTATACAAAGCTGATATTTTCCCCCTACTTAAATAATCTGTTCCATATAATAACTATTAAAAATAATGTGATTATTTGCAAGCAGGTAATTATTTTGCAGCTGGAAAGGGGTTTTGTTTGAGTAAATTTAGGGCATCTTCCTTAGAGTTGGGGATTTGAGTGCCCTCAGCAATTTCTTGTAGCGTTTGTGAGCGTGTGAAAAGCTGTTGTGGTGTTTGAGATTTTGTGCAGACCTGGCGCTGATGGCAGAGTGAAATCTGTGAATATGACGTTCCATTACATGCTCCATTTCATTGCACTGAGAGGCAGAGAGGGAGAAATGAAACTTCCCTAATGAAGGGAGGTGTCGTTTGCCTGGTGAGGAGGCTTCTGAAGGCACAATGGGTGGTACTGAACTCTATTTTATGCGTTGTCTGTGAGCATTATAATAATTGCCCTTGACTGTCACTAAAAGAAAAAATCACTCTAACACACACATGACTTCTGTTAATGATGGGATCTCATTTCTGCCACTGAAAATCCCAGTGTGACCCGGTGGGGTGAATGGGATTGCTGTGCCCCTTATGGGATCACGAGGAGGGCAGGGATCTGCCCCTGGCTGGGGAGCTGTTTGTGCCCGAGTCCAGCTCGTGTCCCTGCACTGGGCTGGGTGGGCATCAGGAGGAGAGCAGGGGTCTGCCCCTCGCTGGGGAGCTGTTTGTGCCCGAGTCCAGCTCGTGTCCCTGCACTGGGCTGGGTGGGCATCAGGAGGAGAGCAGGGGTCTGCCCCTCGCTGGGGAGCTGTTTGTGCCCGAGTCCAGCTCGTGTCCCTGCACTGGGCTGGGTTGGCATCATGAGGAGAGCAGGGGTCTGCCCCTCGCTGGGGAGCTGTTTGTGTCCAAGCCTGGCTCGTGTCCCTGCGTTGGGCTGGGTTGGGATCGGCTCAGCCAGCGCCAAGCGCAGCCGTGTCAGTGCCATAAGTCAGCCCCTGTTTCCTTGAAGGTTCTTCACACGTTTGGATGATGCTGAGCTGAGTTTCAGGCTTGTAACGAATCTTGAAAGCCGCTGTCTCCCCGGGGCTCAGAATCCATGGCGAGGGTTTCACTGCGAGGATTTCTCTGGGCCTGCAGCCGCGAGAGGCAGCCCCTGTGGCAGTCCAGCCGGACGGGCTGTGCTAATTCCTGCAGACACCTTGACAAGGAGTTTTCCAAATTGGGCCCTTTGTTCCCAGGTTAAACAATGTGTGTGTCTGATCTCATCCGGGGCTCGCTCATCCCTGCGCAGATCCGGCCGGACAGCGCTCACTGACACTGGTTCCTCTGGAGCCCGGGCTGGCAGCGAGGTGTGATTAACCTCCCCTGCTCTCCCCAGCACCCAGAGCTGGCAGTTCCCATCTGATCCCCAGCAGGGCTCATTACTGAGCAGGCCTGCTGGGCGCTTGTTGTGTTGCTGTTGAGCAGAGTGGCTAAAAGGAGACATGAAGCAGCATAAAGTGTGCTCGGCACAGGAAAACTGCAGGAAATAAATTATTGGGGAAGATGGATGAGCGGGATGGTGCCAGAATCACATTGCTGAGAGGGAACTGCCTTCCCTGAGCAGCCCAGGAAGCAGCGAGGAGAGAACCTGGTGGAACCCGGGTCTGGTGCAGGCCAGGCTGCCGCTGGCAGGTTCCCTGGGCTGCCCCAAGTTCTAATGAGTGTTAATCACAGAACCATAACGAGGCCGTCCCCCAGGCAGGCTTGGCTGGAGTTTGGTGTATTCCATCCCTGGGCCTGGGTCAGGAGCCGCCACCTTCCCCTTCCCAGCAGGACAGAGCGCAGGAGGGCCGGAGCAGGGGACAGGACTGACCAGAGGGTGTCCCTGAGGTGTAACTGAGACGTTCCACGCTCACTGAAGAAAGAAAATGAGGAAAATCCTTGCTGGAAACAGCCTGGTTGTGTGTGCATGGGAATCAGGGCAGGCAGAGGTGAAAATCCCTGCTGGGGGGATTTTCTTACAAAGACACGACCTGGTGTGAAATCCCTGCCAGCCTCCCATGGGATGGCCCCAGCACCAGCATCTCCCTCTGTCCCACTGTCTGCCCCACTAAAACTCACCGGGCCTGGGGCTTTCGTGGGGCTTACATGGAATTTTTCATGTTTTAGAGGCATTTTTTACCGTTTCACGTGGAACATAGCCCGAAATACAGAAAAGAGCAGTTTCTAATTAAACTCCTGCCTAAATCCATTACAGCTTCTGAGGCCATCGAGGGAGATAAAAAGAACTTTAATGAGTAAATTACAGTATGTAAATAGAGATGTAAAAGTTTGTTTGGAGGAATGGAGGTTAGAGGGCAGATAGGAAATCAAACATAAAGCCTCCTGGTAGAAATTGAATCATTGCATTAGTTATCGTGGATTTTGGTAGAAATAAAGTAATAATGCACATTCAGGTTTCAGTTTGTAAATCTGAAGTGACAGCCTCTGAGTTAGCCACTGAAATGATATTATAGACCTAAAAAAGAATAATCGAGGAAATTGAGAAAGCATGAGAGAGAGCTGTAATAGAATTGGGCATTGGGATAAATACAACTCATGAAAGGGAGATTGATTTAGTGGAGGAGATGAAACTCGGAAACTCGAGGTGTTAAAAAGATCATCTGCTCATCTGCTAGAGAACGCCTCAGGCTGCACAGCTTTTAGCTGAAACAGCCGGATTTGCTTAAGGTGAGATGAATTTTCAGATTGTATGAGGAATAACGTGGTGCAGGGGAGCTTCTGCAGGACACAGTGGCTGTATTAAGAAAATCACCTTTTCTCGTCAGTTTAGTCAGAAGTTTTACAGGGAGCAATGGGAATAAGGAATTGCTGTAATCCAGAGAGCCCAAACACCTGTCCCTCTGTGGCTGCCGAGGAATGGAAATCCCGTCTGCACGTGTCCGAGGGAAGAAGGCTCAAAGATCCCGATGAAATTGAGCTGAAACCTCCTCTCGGTATCTGAGGGTGAGAGAACAACTATTTTTTAGTTTTAGTTTAGTCTTCACATGAAACAGCTTGACATGAAATAGAGATTCATGTGAAATACAGCTTCACATGGAATACAATTTCACATGAGACACAGCTTCACATGAAACAGCTTGACATGAAATACAGCTTCACGTGAAATACAATTTCACATGAGACACAGCTTCACATGAAATACAATTTCACGTGAAATAGAGCTTCTCATGAGACACAGCTTCCCTGGGGCTCCTTGATCAGCCCTGAGACTTTGTTATAAACACCATCAATCCCCCAGCACTGACACCACGCAGGGTGTGTCGACACAACAGGGCAGCTTGTGTTCGGAGGGGGTCTCTCTCACAGCCTGGCTGTTCTCTCCCCATGGCTGTTTGAAGATCGTTCGGATATCGAGCCTCAGGACTCACCTCAATTTCCCAGGAAATAGATCCGTGCTATGAGTGCTTGTCAGGATGGAAGGAGTGCGAAAGCGTTCGGGAGATCAAAGCAGCACGACTCCCATCAGAGTCAATAGGGAACAAGCAGCTAAAATCTTACAAAATGCTTTCAAATTATCCTCCACCTTCGATTCCCCATCCTCGCTGAAGCCAGCTCCTGGCATGTTTTATTGAGTGTGTTCCTCCTGTCATTGCTCTGCGAGGCACAGGAGGCCGGGAGGAGCTGTGGGCTCAGGGAGCGAGATCCCCTGGCTGCTCTGGGAGCTGGGGCACAGCCGGGCTCTCCCTTCGGTTTTGGGGAGCAAAGCTGATGTTTTCCTGCTCTTACACTGAGCCTGAGTGTGTTCTAAGAGCCCTGCTGGCTGTTAGACCCAACCCCAGAGCCCCGTGCGGGGCTGCCCTGCACTGAGGCTGTGGGGTCTGCAGGCGCAGGGCTCTGCTCTCGCTGTGC
>VYZT01018079.1:0-11554 GCA_013400735.1 Pomatostomus ruficeps | reverse complement strand
AAGGGTTCTGTTAAGGGTCCTAACAGCAGTGACACCTCCTCAATTCAGCATGACCTCCATTCAACAGTGCTGGAAGTGTTACCACACCTGTAACACCACACAACCTCTCAAGCTTCTTCACATGCCATGCTCTTTCCTTTCAACTTTTACAAGGTCTGGTGGCTTGTATGCAACTTCTGACCATTGACTTTCTTTTATATCAGCCAATTTCTCAACTCTCTCATCTTTGCAATAGGAGCAGGAAAGTGTTTATTGCTCTGAAAAACAACTGAAAGCCTCAGGCTGGTTGTGGGCATGAGAGCTCAGGTTCAAACACAGCTACTGGTCTGACTGCATGCTTAACTTCTGCAAGTTCTGCAAGCTGAAGTGAGAAGCAGATGAATCCCCTATATCATTTTGCTTTTATATATAGATAAAGCCAAACTAACTGATGCTGCCAACATTATTTAGCATTTGTCTCTGAAAAGGTTAACCTCCAAATAACAGGAATCATGCAATTCAGTTGAAAATTTTTTTTTGATCTTTAATAATGGGTCACCTTCAAATTAAAGTAGAAATTCCATTGGACTTGGCACAGTTGGATTTTTACAGTTATCTGTTCCTCAGCATACATCCTTATTATCTTGATAGCAGGTTCTACTTCCTCTCACTTAGATGAAAGAGATGCACGCAACAATTCAAAAAATTTGTGCAGACCAGTAAGCACCTGTTGCATTTCATTAGAAGCTTACAATCAATGTATTTCTGATCCAAAAATGAGTACTGAATGGCTAATTCTGACCATTTCCCTAATCAAAATAAACAAGGCTGAAGGCCAGATACTTTAATCTGACATTTTTAAAATCAGTAGTTCTTCACTGTGTGTCCCAAACATAACAGGTAATAGTACAGCCTGACTTCCTCCTTCTTCAGATACCTCTACGCACAGCCAATCTTGCTCCTCACAACACAGAATGTTGTTTAAGCAAACAATAGCTAACAGTCTGTGAGTTTTAGAAGTGGGGTTTTTTTATCTCTTATCTCTTTTTCTTTTCTCTCATCCTTCACATCCACAAAATTCATCTGCCTCTGGATTGTTACAAATATTAAGTGTCTGTACTTCAGATAAGAGTGTGTAAAACACCACACAGACTAAACCTAGAAGAACAGCAGCATTAATTAAAGAAAAAGAAGTTTTCCACTGTGTACGCATGTCAGACTTCACAGCTCCTCAGGTTAACTTAGCAGGACAAGATAACAAATTTAATTGATTTCCAGTTAACTTCCTATTTTCACCAAGTTCACAGATACATTGAGATTGCATTTCCCATAGTTTGTATTTCATTGGTATCTTACTATGCCAAATGCCATTCCATATTTTTATCAATGATCAGACACTAAAATAAATCTCAGGAATGTGGGAAACTACAATCCTGAAAATCACAATCACTTAATCTTTGAAGATAAGCCTGACCTGTAGCTATTTTGATGAAAAGGAGCAGGGCTGGCTTCAAGTCTCTACTCCTAGAGACTAGAACTGTCTGCTTAAATTCAGGTAAATGTCCAGTCAGTGAAAAACAGAAACAGAGCTGGGAACAAATGCCAGAATTTAGAAATCCCTCCTGCTGAGACAGTATCTGAATTACTATCCTACACAAACTTTTTTCATCTCCCTGTAATGGGATTGAGAATTTCACCCTTCAGCCTTAAACAACACCATGGAGTCAGGCAAAACTCAAACTTTTAGCTGCCTCAGTTCCCTAGTGATGAGTTAAGACACCTTATAGTGCTTATTACTAAGGATGTACTAGACACCATATTGAGATATTTCCTTCTGATTCCCTGGGTTTGAACTCTTAAACCCAAACACAACATTCTGAATTCCACTTTGAAAGAATGACATTTAGAAGTTAAGTCAAGGATGGTTCAAAATATTTGTTTTAAACCTGTGGTTATACATCTTCATCTAATTTGTCCATAAAAAAACAGGATTGTAAAGTAATAATAATATGCCATCTTGCAAAAAGCTTGACTGTTTTTTAAATTGGTATTGAAAATGTAATAAGAGTCAAAGTGGACACAGTTCACAGCAGATCACTAACAACTTATAAGTGGAATTACAGCAAGAACAATGTCACATCAGTTGCTCACTGACAAGAAAATTCTACCCTCTCATATGCGGACAGAAGAGCAGAGAGAATGAGATGGAATGTAGGTGCAAGGCTTTGATCTACTTAAATTCTTTAAATGCCAGACTGAAAAAGGTATGAAGGACAAGTGTCTAGAAGGAAAGCTTCTTTATTTAATTTTTAAATAGAAAAATACTTGAAACCTTTCTTGAAAACAAAACATGAAAATATTTTGCTGTATTGTCACTGCAAGTCATGCGGCAACTACTATGGTATTTTTTGTCATACTTCTGTAAGGCACAAAGAAAAAACTCAAGTTTCCAAATGTATTATCCAGAGATGATTATATAACACATGTATTTTCCAAATAACATCTTAAAAACAAATGAACAAAACCCCAAACCAACTCCCAAACAAAACAAACCAAAAACTCTGAAGAAATAAAAGTCTCTTCCATAAACCATTTACTAGCAATAGTCTAGAAGAGTTTGTCCTGATCTTACTGCCGAACTGTATTTAGTTTTTACTAGGTATATAAAAAAACTTAGCAGAAAGTGAAGAAAAGGCTAATACAGCGGTCTATCTTTTACACATTGCTATGCCTTAGCAACTCTCCAGGCATCAATATTTTTCCAGTGTATGTTTCTTCATGTTTTTAAACATTACCATTTCAGACAAAGAAAAAGAGCAAAAATGATTGGAAGAAACTTCTATATCAGCTAGTCCATCCTCTTTCTCAAGACCTAGTCAAATGTCTGTATCTCATTGTGGACTGATATTTATGTAATTTATTACATTTTAGAGACCACAACTGTAATAGCGCTATGATTGGCTGAGCCTATGTTGTTATGTACTTGACTTTATTTTCAAGAAGTTTTGCATAAAGTCTTATGTGAATCTTCTCAAGGACAGCCTAAGCCTACTCTTTTCTTCTTTCATCCACGTATTACTTTATTTAACAAATTTGAAGGCTCTTGCTTTGTTTCCCTTTCAAAGGCTCATCACAGTGAACACAAAGTCCCAGTCAGGATCAGATGTACAGCAACTAAGGAATTAATCACTAAAGCAGAGCATAGCATCAGGAGCAGGAAATCCAAGGAGAGAGGTTAGACTACTGTCCCTGATTTGAAATCCTGCAATGGTCTGATATCCCCCCACCCTGTCTCCAGAATACCAGTAAAATTATGGGGTATGTTGACTATACCAGTATAGGGCTTACTATGTTTCAATTGCCTACCTCTACCACAGTTGTCTTTGCAGCTTTGCACATAGGCTGGTTGAAGTTTCTAGCAGTTTTCCTGAAAAAAAAAAAAAATATTAAAGGCTGTAATAGTACAATGAAAGACTTTTCAGAGATAAGCTACTACAAGTATGTCTGCATTAGAACCATCACAAAGCTTTTTGCCTTACAGCTGGAGATCTAATTAAAAAAAAAGTACACGGGAGGAAAAAGTATTACGAAGTTGTGTAAGATGCATCTGAAATGAAATAATATTTTTCTACATCAGAAAGTGTTTATTACAGTTCTTTTGACTTTCAATCAGCACACTGTTTCGTTGAAATTGGGTATGTTACTGATATCTTCATTTATTGGATCCAAAAGCAGCCGCAAGCTGGACTTTGTACAATGCCATTATTTCACTACAAAAAGAATGAAATTAATCTCCACAGGGGACCAGCACCAGGCCTAACAATCTCCCAAGTATGCTTTCAACTCAGACTAGGACTTGGGATAGCACTTTACCCAGTAGTAAATGTAATCCAATTCTCTTAATTAAAAAAAAAACAGAACTGTGTCGGTTTTGGCACTCACTTTAAGACTCTGGCATTCATCCTAAGTATTCCCATACAGCGTTTCTGTATCAAGGCAAACGAACCTCTAGAGAATAAAAGCAATACATGACATGTACACCTGTGTTGAGATCTGCACGAAGATCCTAGCAGGCACAGGGGAAACAAGTGACCTGTGTTAAGCCCTGTACGTGTTTTTCAGAAATCAAACAAAAACTGTGTGGCACATTGAATAATTAAGAAAAACTATGAAGGTTTTAGTAATGTTCCACTGCTGGCTTTTCAGCATTTTTCTCTGTTAAAAAGTAGAATTCTTGAAAATTTTTCATCCAAATCCATGAAACTAGGGTTCAAAGCAAGTTAAAACCTCCCTTCCCACATAATTTTTCCACAGAAGCATTTTTATTTTCCTGACCATCCTTATTTCATAGAATCACAGAATCATTTAAGCTGGGAAACAAGCCATTAAGCCCATCGAGTCCAACAGCTGACTCGCACGGTGCTCTCCCCTCCTTCGTTCCCTGGGCGCAAGGACCGTGCGCGGTGCCGCGGCCGCTCCGAGCCTTGGGGCGCTGCTGCCATACCGCGGCGCCGGGGCCGGCACGGAAGGGACGCGGCCGCATCCCGACACCAACAGGCAGCTCTGACAGGATTCCAGTGCAGAGACCGACACGATCAAAACTATACCCAGAGGCACATACTGGGGAAATGCCGTTTTTCTGGCTATACACAGCAGCTGTGAAGCCTTTAACAAAGGGTCAACCATGCCCTGGGAGGGGAACAGAGACAGCATCGCCAGCCAGGCAAGGGACGGGACTGTCCCGCTGTGCTCTGCAACAGGCGGTCTCACCTCGAGTGCTGGGAGCAGTTTTGGGTGCCACAACATAAAAAAGACATGAGAGAGTGTCCAAAGGAGAGTTATGAGGATGATGAGGGCTTTAAGAGGAAGCCGAATGAGGAGTGGCTGAGGTCATTAGGTCTGTTCAGCCTGGAGAAGAGGACACTGAGGGGACACCTCACTGCAGTTACAACTTCCTTGTGAGGGGAAGAGAAGGGGCAGACACTGATCTCTGCTCTGTGGTGACCAGTGGCAGGACCCAAGGGAATGGCCTGAAGCTGAGTCAGGGAAGGTTTAGGTTGGACATCTGGAAAAAGCTTTTCACCCAGAGGGTGGCTGGGCACTAGAACAGGCTCCCCAGGGATTTGGTCACAGCACCAGCCTGACAGAGTTCAAGAAGTGTTTGGACAATGCTCTCAGGCCCTTGGTGTTACTCCTGGGGATGGTGCTGTGCAGGGTCAGGACATGGGACTTGATCCTCGTGGGTCCCTTCCAACCCAGCATATTCTCTGATTCTATGATTCTATTGAATATCTCCTGCCCATGGGTCTTCTCAGTGGCTATATGGACCCAAAAGAAGGATGTAAGAATAAGAAACAAAAGACAAAAAAAAAAAAAACACAACGTGAATTTATATTCTTCTCTGAGAGATGATAAAATACTAGTTAGTAGTGAGTCAGGAAAAACTACCCTAAACTAGGTAGAGTAGCAAATGAGAAGAAAAACAGTCACAAGAACTGAATTTAAAAAGCTGAGAAATGGATACAGATGGGGGAAGGAGGATGACAAAACTAACAATTCAATATTTCATCCCATGTGACTACTTTTCTGAGCCAAAGACTTTCTCAAGATTGGAATGGCTACTCTGCCAGTAAAAGAAACTGATACAAGATTATTTTTACATAGGGAAAAAACTACAAGAAAATATTTCAATGTTTATTTGACATCAAGAAGAGCTAACGCACTCTAATCTGACAAAATTGATATAAACTTCTGCCATTTAGACTGTTCTTGACTTAGTAAATTTGTTTCAGAAGCAGTAGTCTTTTACAGCATCAAAGGCTTTATTTCTAAAGAACACACCATCCAGAAGTTTTATGGGATCAAAGGCCTTATTTCTAAAGAACACATCATCCACAAGGAAAAAAACCAGAAGCATTGCACTTATTTTCCAACACAGAATAATGTTAAGGGGTTAGCAGTAGGAAATTCAGAAACCAGCTAGACAAAGTTGCCTTTTTATTTTAAGATAATTTTCTGGACATCTAGACTCAGCAACATCTACAAAGTTCCATTGTTCCACTGGATTTCTAAGCTGACCCAAAGGCATGACATCTTTTCTCCCAGAGGCAAAAGATGGCAAACTAGCTCATAGCAGACTAAACCAACAAACTACATCCACTACATACCTAATAATATGAACGTCAGGTATGAGCTGAATTTGTGTATTGCAGAATCAGTTGAAGCCCGAAGGGATGACCTGACATGACTGTGACAGCAGAGGCTCTGACTGATTATTCCTTCAACATTTCTACTTTTTTGTCAATAGTCTGTTTTCATTACCAACAAGCCACATATTCGCTTGTAAAGTCAAAGTACATTGGTCTGGAACAACTCCAAAGCAGAATGGTACTAGATTAAAAGAGAGGGAGCCAAAGGAGGCAGACAAGTCATTCTCTATGATATTTGAAAAGTCATGGCAGTCAGATGAAGTACCAGGTGCTGGAAATGGGGAAAGATGGTTCCCATCCTTAAAAACGGTATAAAGGAGGACTCCAGGAACTACTAATGTGTAAGCCTCACCTCTGTGCTTGGGAAGATCATGGCGCATGCTCCTAGAAGCTGTGCTAAGTCACAGGGAGGACAGGGAAGTGATTCAGGGCAGCCAGCAAAACTTCACTGAGGGCAAAGTTGGTCCTGCCTGACCAATGTAGTGACCTTCTATGATAGAGTGACTACATCAGCGGATGGAAAATGGCTACAGATGTCATTTATCTGCATTTCTGTAAAGTCTTTGACATGGCTTTACAGCCCCACAACATCATTGTCTCTAATTTGGGGAAAGATGGATTTGATTGCTTAGACTGTTTGGTGGATGAGGAATTGGTTCAACATCCAGAGGTTAATGGCCAATGGCTCAGAGTCCCAGTGGACATCAGTGACAAGTGGTGCCCCTCAGGGGCCCATATTGTGATCAGTGTTATCTGATATCTTCATTAATGACATAGATGAAAGTGTGCACCCTTCGAGTGCACCCTCAGCAAATTTGCAGATGACACCAAGCTGAGTGGTGTTGTTGACACACCTGAAGGATGGGATGCCATCCAGAAGGACCTGGCCAAGGTCAAAAAGTGAGTCCATGGGAATCTGATGAGGTTTTACAAGGCCAAGTTCTGATCNCCATGTGCTGCTGCTGCATCTGGGTTGGGGCAAACCCTGGAATCAACACAGGCTGGGCATGAACAGACTGAGCGCAGCCCTGCCCAGAAGGACTTGGGGGTGCTGTGGGTGAGAGGCTGGACATGCCCCGGCCATGGCACTCCCAGCCCAGAGAGCCAAACGTGTCCTGCGCTGCATCCAAAGCAGTGTCAGTAGCGGCGGAGGTAGGGGATTCTGCCCCTCTGCTCTGCTGTGGTGAGACCCACCTGGAGCCCTGCATCCAGCTCGGAGGTCCCAGCACAGGAAGGACAGGGACCTATTGGAGTGAGTCCAGACACTATCAACATGATCAGAGGGATGGAGAACCTCTCCTACAAGAAAGGGCTGAGAGAATTTGAATTGTTAAGCCTGGAAAAGAGAAGGCTTCAGAGGGACCAAATTGCAGCCTTCCAGTACCTGAAGGGAGTATTCAAGACAGATGGAAAGAGACTTTTCACAAGGGCATGTAGTGACAAAACAAGGGAGAATGGCTTCAAACTGAAAGAGGGAAGGTTTAGATTTCATATTAGGGAGAAATTCTTTACTGAGGGTGGTGAGGAACTGAAACAGGTTGCCCAGAGAAGTTGTGGACACCCCGTCCCCAGAAGTGTTCAAGGCTAGGCTGGATGGAGCTCTAACCAACCTGACCCAGTGAAGGGTGTTCCTGCCCACAGCTGGGGGCTGGAACTGGATGATCTTTAAGGCCCCTTCCAAACCAGGCCATTCTGGGATTCTCTGATGACTATCCGCAGAAGCAGTGACACTCCCTGATGTTGTCCCTAATGAATAGAGTTCTAAGGGAGGTTAAGACTTGGAGACACTCTGTTCAGCTAAGTAGAACTAGCACCTGCATCAGAGTAACAAAGTAAAATGCCCATATATATATCCTTTCAGTTATCATAGGAACAAGGTAAGATTATTTCATTATGTTTGAGGGAGTCTTGGATTATCTGTCTTGCTAATGGTGCACTATCACCCACTGAGTCAGACACAGGCCTTTGTTAGACAAAAGCTAACCACTGCTAAGTGGTGCAGAATAGTTCACTCAGTATGAAGATGTCTGGAATGAAAGCTGCCACAACATGCTTTATGAAACAAAAGATCTAGGGCCTATGAAGTATCACTTTTAAAAAACCCCAAAACAAACAGTTTTAAAAACAGCTTTCTAAAGAAGTTGGTGCCATTCCGGATTCCAAGAAAACAATACAGTTTGATGTATGAGAATAGAAAAAAAATTAATGCCAGCCTGTGGTCCAAGTAAGTGTACCTAAAGTACATCCTTTAAATTTACAAAAGCTCTTAGCTTGAGGGTGATTAACAGTTTGGCAGACACTTACACCACTGCTACTGGCTCCACAGAGTCACAGGAAATACACTATGAATAGTACCACGCTGCTGTGAAAGTGGTAGCAGATGGCAAGTTATAACATGAGCCTATGTTTCTCTGTTCTAGGCCATCAAATAATTATGTTTCATCCAGAAACAGAATAGGTCACTGCTTATCATAAGCAAATTCCTTTGATCTAGCAATAATCTATATGGAATAGGAGAGCAGATGGTGATGTTTCCGTCTTTGATTAGTTACAGTTGAAGGGAGGAGTCAAGAGTTTTAGGTCTTCACATCAGGTGAAGTAGTATCTGGTATCAGCTGTATTGTGTGAATGTGGGAGACAGAAAAAGACTTCTGAAAGGATCAGGAAGAAGGAAAAGCATAGAAAACAACTAAACATAAAGGGAGAGCGTAAAAGGAGAACACAACCAGTCTGTTTCTGTGGAGAATGACAGAACTTCTCTGAGGTATCTACTGTGCATCAGTAGATAGATACAGGGTAAAAGCACAGAGAGTAGTGGCTCGGGATCAAAGACAAGGCCAAGGGGGAAGAGTGTTTCCTGTATTCAATGTACCAGAGCCTAAGGAAAGCAGTTTAGCAGCCATCAAATTCATCAGCACACACACAAAAAAGTTTAGCTTTCAATCAGAAACAATATTGTCTTGCCAATTGGCAAGTCAGGATGTCAAGAATTGGGCAAAATAAAAACTTATTTATTAATTTCCAAGTATTTTAATTTAGTGTTAATTATGTGGATATATATATACATAAAGAAAAGCATTACTTTATGGGTATTATTTTATAGACGTAATTTTCAGTTGCTTTTTCAACTCCTTGTTTGTTCTAGTACATACAAAGACAGACTCTCAATCAGCATCTGCTTATAATAAACTGCAAGTGATAACTACAACACTTACCTTTTCATCTGATAGCCATAAGACAAACAAATAAAAACCAGGCATTAAACAGAAGTAAACCTCTCTCCTGCTTCAGTTCAGGACAAATCAGAACACAAAGAGTGCAACTCATCTAAAAGATTTTCTCAGTAGAGCAACATCAAACTTTTCATTGCAAAGATGTTTAAATTCATATGGTGCCTCTCCCTACACCACTGAGATCAAATCAACTTAAAACACAGGTTTTTTTAGACAGAATCAGTTTTCCCATCACTGACTGGCCAGACGACTGACTCAGTTCTCTTCTCTTCTGTCACACATGCACCTGTACTTCTTGGGTCAGCCTTTAACTGTTTAAGAAAAAGGACTCAAACTAACATGAAAATTGAAAGGAAGAGAATGTCACTGAATTTCTCAAAAAGTATCATAACAACTTTGGTCTGCTGTGTCTCATTTTTAACTACCAATGTTTTATTTCATAGCTATGTTTGAATTCTCAAAAGTCATTAGAAAAAGCAATTATATTTTGGTGTTTTATAGCAGTGTAATTTGGCAGTAGGGAAACGCAATATGAAAGAATGTGAAACCAGTGAAACATTATTTTGCCATAACACAGGAGACAGGATTTTCCTTCTCTTTCATTATCTAAACTGTAAAATAATCTTTTCCCACCAGTAAAAAAGTCATACCTGAAAATGATGTTTCCTGCACGATCAGCCTTCCATGCCTTCACAAGCGCAAAATCTCCTGTAATAGATTTCTCCAGAATAAAGTGACGGCCATCAAACTCCCTCACCTACAGAGAAAAGTACAAAATTGAGACATATGTTTCTTACAATAGATTGCACAAGTAATACTTATTTTAGGGGTTAATTTTGCAGACTATTATATTTTGACTTCTTTTTGTACTATGTAAAGTTTTAACTGAAAAACCATATGATAACAGAGAAGCTTAGAAAGGCTGTAAACCCCAGTTTTATCACAGGGTCTCTAGTGAAACAGCATGAGAATCCATATTCCTCCTGCTCCATCTACTGGAATTAGATGTGCTTTGTCCTGTACACCTACCAGCTAACCAAATAGTGAAGTGCTAATGCAGAAGTAGTGAAAAAGTTCATAGAGCCATCAGAAACCCCAAATCCAAAATGAAGTCAACTTGAGATAGACTGCTCAAATCATGTCATCTGACAGACTGTATTTCATTTGGTTTTCCCTGCATTTATGATCAATGTTTGCAATGAATGATACTGTGCCTGAAGCCAAAGTATGAAACAGGCACACAGCTAGTGTTTTAATTCTCTACAAGCAGATGAAAGAGCACCTCTCTTTACAACGTGGAAGGTAAGAGTATACACAAGTATTACCTCAGACCTTTTTAAAATTACTGAAAGGGGTAGGAAGTATGAGAAAAGTGTATCATAAGTCAGTTTGTCAGCCATAAGAGGAGATCTAAGGCTTTTACAAAATGATACTTCCATGCAAAATGGATGTGGAGAATGGAATTGAACAAATCACACTAGTCGTGTTATTAGCAAATAATCGTGTATAACATACGTGAAAATCATGGGTTATGGTGGAATTACCTTTACCCCAGAGATGTCAAGGTGAAATTTAATGTTGTATGCAGCCTAAATGTGGAAAGGGAGGAGGGAGGAAAAGTGAAGACAACCCTTCCCCTTCACCTCAAAGCTAACATATTTTCGTTTATATTCCCTACCAGAAGCCCCATCCCTGTCTAAAGATGAGACCCATCTACCTTGGAGCCGCCTTCACTGTTGCCTGGACGCTCCTCACAGCGCCACAGGCCCTCAGCTGGGTTGTGCCACAGCCCAGCCATAATATCTGGGTGACCCCAGCAAGGACATTAAAACAAGATAACTTATGTCTGTCCATGGGCAACCTAGACAACCCACTGTCGATGTGCCTGGTAGGGATTCCTCTAGCAGCACATGAATACCTGTATACAGGTAAGAAACCCAATCCAGTAGACATTTGGGATGAGTGGACCAAGATTCTTCTGGACCCAGGAACTGGACTTATTGGGGTCCTCCAAAGCTCATTACTGTGTGTAATTTTATTATAAACTATCTGGCCAACATTTGAACCACCTTGACAGTATTAGGTCTAACCATAGAAAAAATGTATCACAAAATAACAAAGTTTATAATCCTC
>VYZT01018077.1:0-21273 GCA_013400735.1 Pomatostomus ruficeps | reverse complement strand
GCCAGGGATCCAGGGGCAGGTCCTGTCCTTGTCTCAGATATTCCTGCCCTGCTCCATGCCCTCCCCACAGCATCGTGCACCAAGCAGATCCCCACATGACAATCTTCCACCCCTAAAAAATGATTTCTCTGTTTGAGACATGTTCCACAAATAAAACCATGAGAGCAATAAAATGATGCAGAAAAAGGCACCCAAACCTGACATAAAATGGGATTTCTTTGCTGTATGCTGCACACGTCCTGCTGTGATGCCACTCCAGGCTAGAGAAGCTGCTGCTTATTCACAAGGCTGGGATGCTTATGCAAGAACGCACCAGCACTCCCAGACAAGATGCAAACAGTTCTCCTCTGAAGAGGTGTTTTCTGATATGTGGATTTTATGGAAAAGACAAACTACACAGATTTTCCCTTTGCTAAGTTCTGGCTAGGAAGCGATAGAATTATTTTTATTTTTACACAGATATTCTCCAGACGAAGTAGCCAGGCAGTGTGTCCCTTTACCGTATTATTTTCTCTAATAATACCCAATTTTGAGAGGATTATTCCCACTCCTGGGCCGTGCAGTTGTTAGTACCTTTTCAGGGATCAGTGTGGCTTAATCTTGGTTCTGAAGGAGAGTGTCATTAGAGCTCTTTGAATAATTTATTTTTTGACTCAGGTACTGAACCAGGCAATAAAAACTAAGCAAAACTATGCAGATCAAATGAAACCTAAAACTTGCCTCTTTTCTCCCATCAATTCTAGAAATTCAGAAGTTTAATTGATTTTGCTTTGCAACTTGAAATGAGCCCATTTGTTTCAGGGATCTCTTTGGGAAAAAAAAGGAAAATAGCGAGGCAAAATTCTAAAACTGTGGGTGGATGAAACTCTGGTTGTGTTTTATGGTTGGCTCAAAAGTCAGTCTAAGGCAGAGAAAGAGAAGAGATTGAATTGGAATCATCACCTTTAGGGAATTGTCAGCCTTGTTGATTTGTCTCTGCTTTAGTAATTAATTATTTTATCTCTGAATGCAATTTTGCTGAAGTCTGCATGTAGCTGGCACTGACTGAATTCAGAGAAAAAATCCAGACTAAAACTATGAAAGGTCTGGTAGGAAAGCTGGGAAGAATATTTACACTGAACATGAAGAGGTAACAGTTACTAACAGCTGGCCTTTGCCATCCAAATCCACACAAATGTCAAATAATCGAGAGATCTGTCTCATTTGTGAGCCTTGGTGAGTTACATTTCAGAACCTGACTGGCATCAGCTCACAACCTACCCAGAGTGATGTTGGAAGATCACTTTGTAGCATTCCATGAGCACCTTTTCCTCAGAAATCTCTCTCTTAGTGGTGTTTTGCTCTTTTAAATCAGAGAAATCGGACATTTAGGAACAGTATTCATTCATCTTCTCTAATTACAGTTACACAAGGGTGTTGAACATGTNCCTGCCCTCGGGCACTGGCAGCCATTCCCTGGCTCCTGGCCCTGCAGCCCTTGGCAATTGTCTCTCTCCAGCTTTCCTGCAGCTCCTGCAGGCCCTGCAAGGCCACCCTGAGCTCAGCCCAGAGCTTCTCCTGTGCAGCTGAACAATCCCAGCTCTCGCAGCCTTTCCTGCCAGCAGAGCTGCTCCATCCCTCTGCTCATCCTGGGGCTCCTCTGGCCTCTCTGCAGCAGCTCCAGCTCCTTCCTGTGCTGGGACAGGGCTGGGGCAGCACTTGGGTCACAAAAACTCCCAGAGTGAGGCAAGGGGATGACTTGAGTCGTTCTCAGTGTTTGTTCTTTAGCTGTTGAACCTGTGAATGTGCCAGCACTCCTTAGTTCATTGGAATATAGAATAGAAGAAACCCTTTTCCCTTGATTTTTGTAAATGTTTGATGCAGTGTGTCATTTTACACAGTCATAATAATAAAAATGGATCAAACACTGAAATAGTTGCTTTGTTTGCCAGTCAGAGAACAATGGCAGTTGTCAGCATTTGATTTATTTTAGAGCCATTTGACATGTGTACAAAAAAGACTGTGCATTCTTGACTTGCCTTGTATTGCATCAGCAAATAGAATTACTTAATAGGATTATTATTGAGTTATATTGTACATTTCTATTTCAGTTACTGCCTTTGTACATTGGCTCTCTTTGTACTTTACACATATAACTGTGTTATTAAAATGGAAAATAAAACATTGAAATGCAGGCTGCCTCATTAAAAAGCATTTATATGGTATATTGACAAAAATATTTTGAAATTTGAACAATTATGGTAAAATAAAACTCCATGTGATAAAATTTATTTTTAATTATTTCACAGAATCCAAGTCCCATAGATTGGTTTGACTTGGAAGGGACCTTAAAGCTCATCCAGTGGCACCCCTGCCATGGCAGGGACACCTCCCACTGTCCCAGGCTGCTCCAAACTCCATCCAACCTGGCCTTGGGCACTGCCAGGGATCCAGGGCAGCCACAACCTATATCAACACTAACCCTGTTATTTATGCTATCTGCTTAAAAAGGATGGAACAATGAAATTCATTCTTTGAAAGATCATTATTTCTCTCAGTGTGACCCAAAGGAAATCAGAGTAAAACTGCGATGTTGCTCGTGGGGAGGAGTGAAAACCGAAATTGTTCGGCAGTGAACGGGCACAGTGTGGGGGCTGCTCCTCTCAGGATGGCTGGTCCTGGTTGGGTTTTTAAGCTGAGAGCTGCTAATAGCTACCATTTGAAATTTTGGCAAATAATTTGTTGCAGCTGTAGCTGTTCACATGCACCATTAACCGCCAGGGCACATATGGAAAAAACTCCTGTCTTTTGCAGGGTATTTCCTGCTTCTTCTGCTGGAAGACTGATTACCCTAAGCTATGAAAAATGTCCCAATTCCAAAGTATTTCCAACCCTCCAAGAAAACAAAAGTCCAAATGTACCTATTGGAATTCTTCACGGTGGTTAGAAGCAACCATCACTTCTGTTTACAGCCCAGGATTATAAATTATATTGAAATATCACTCAGTTAGAGTCATTCCCCAACACTGCGAGGAGATGGATGGTCTCCAGGGTAAGGTTGTCATGAAAAGGAAAATCAAACCAGCTGAATAATACAATAAGTCTGTGTATCAAGGCAGCTCAAGCAAGCAGTGATAAGAACTGTGGCAGGCTTGGAGGAGCTGGCTGACAGATTTCATTTGTCTGAGCTGGGATGCTGCCCCGGTGTCACACGTCACAGCCTCCCACCAGCCCCTGGGTGTTCCACCAGCGCCCCTCCAGGTGCTGTCAGGGGAGTAGAAGGAGTCTGCCAGTTAAAATGCTTGAATGGATAAGCCAAGAGTACAAGTCAAGAGCCCATTTCATTTCTTTTTGGGTTTTTTACATGCTGCAGAATTGACACATCGTTTGCATTTGGCTCTGGGATTAGACATGTATTGAACTTGAGGACACAAATGTGTAGTGCAGTGCTGAAATGGGACATTTGACATGAAGAGGAATGAGAATGGCAAATGAAGATGATTAAACCCTTGGACAATATCAAAAGTTCCCTTTAAATCCGTGACTGCTGATGCAATGTCTGGAGCCCTGTATCGGTTATTGCCGGTGTCCCAACAAGGGCCTGTCTTTAAATACCAAGGCCTGTCCGCCTGCACAAAACAGAAGTTGTCCTGTGTTCCCTGCAGTGTTTCCTGTGTGACTCCATTTCCTCAGGGATTTGAACTCCCTCTTGTACTTACTCCACTGAGGTAACACAGAATCCCAGGACCATTCAGGCTGGAAAAGCCTTCCAGAACCATCAAGTCCAAGCTGTGCCCAGTCCCCACCTTGTCCCCAGCCCAGAGCTCTGAGTGCCACCTCCAGGTGACACCTCCAGGGATGGGCACTCCAAAGCTCCCTGGGCAGCCCCTGCCAAGGCCTGAGCACCCTTTCCATGGGGCAATTCCTGCTGGTGCCCACCCTGAGCCTCCCTGGGCCAGCCTGAGGCCGTTCCCTGTGCTCCTGTCCCTGTGCCCTGGGAGCAGAGCCCGACCCCCCCGGCTGTCCCCTCCTGGCAGGGAGTTGTGCAGAGCCAGAAGGGCCCCCTGAGCCTCCTCTGCTCCAGGCTGAGCCCCTTGCCCAGCTCCCTCAGCCGCTCCTGGGGCTCCAGCCCCTGCCCAGCTCCGTTCCCTGCCCTGGACACGCTCCAGCCCCTCCAGGGCTCTCTGGCCAGGAGGGACCAGTACTGGACACAGGACTTGGTGACCATAATGAGCTGTATTGTCCAGACCTGTCTCATGCACATCCCTGAGCTAGGCCTGGATGAGTTTTGAGAAATAATTCCGATTATTGCAACAGGTATCCAGTGAGAGCTCGGTGCAGAAATACCCAGCTGCTGTTTCACGCAGCCTGCCTCTGCTGTGGGTATTTTAGATGGTATAAAATACCTGCTGTGGGTATTTTAGATGGTATAAAATACCTGTTGTGGGTGTTTTAGATGGTATAAAATACCTGTTGTGGGTGTTTTAGATGTCCAGGTCACACCGGTGCCTCCACAGCAGCCACAGGTCCCTGTGCTCAGGCAGCTGCACCACGCCGGGCACAAACACTTCAAGCTCCAGCAGGCACAAATTCCCACCTCGTTTTCCACAAATCTCTCCCTCACATTTGCCTATATAAAAACATACATAAAACAATAAAAATCCCAATTAAAAAAAAAAGTAATCAAAATAGCAAATTTTGTGAGTCAAATTCAGCATCTCACCTTTGATGTGAAATCTGTTATAATTTGAAAACTTAATCTAAAGCTTGCAACAGTTTCAGAAATCCTTCTCCATGAGCACTGGATAGGTACAAGTTTTAATTGCAAATTCTTTGCTTACAGAGAAATCTTTGGACATTTTCAACACCCTGAACAGATGGGAAAGGATAAACCACAGTTTAAAATTTAATGGCACTTTTATTTCAGATTAAATGTGAAGGTTTTGAGTAGCATTTGTGGTCTAGTCCAACAGCTTTCTAAAATCAAGGGACTAAAATTCAAGCCCAACATTTTTTAAAAAAAAAATTACATCTCTATCTCTCAGCAAATGTCACTTTCTATCTATTGAAATGACAGGAATATTTATTCCCATAGCAGCTCTAAGCTTTTTGATCATACACAGATCTCCTGAAGGAGGTGGGCAGAGGGCAAATATCCAAAAATTCCTGAGCTGCCCAGTGCACCTGAGTGCACCTGGATCCCAACAGAGACACAGCAGCCTTAGTGGAGAAGAAAAAATAATCCTAAAATTCCAATTCACATCCAGTCGAGACATTGTACATTTTCATTTTTATTCACTTTAAAATCTTTACCTTTCTATTTGTGAGCCAAATAAAAGTGTATGAAAATGTCTGGAGGGAAAAAATAAAAAACCAAACCAGTAACTGAAGCTGCCTTGAATCAGCAGCACTGGGGATAAAATAAATATAAATAAATAAAATAAATAGAATAAAATAGCTGCCGAAAAGCTGTTGCAGAGCACTGGAGTTCCCAGTCCAGCCCGATGCCAGAATGCCTCTGGCAGTGCTGGTTTGACACACTGGCAATGTCTACGACTCGTTAGCAAGGGTTGTATTAAATCATCCTGTCACCAATTCCAGCTTTTATCCAGTTAACTTAAACAAATCCACCACTCAAAATAGAAAAGAGATTTTTTTTCCCATAGAGCAAGTCTGGATGCAACATCGCTGAAATCTCATTTTCCTGTCTATATCTAGCACCAGGCTTGTGGGTGGAAGACAGAACAAAGGATAAACAGCTTTTTAAAAAGAAATTTAAACAAATATAAAATGGTAAAATGAAATTATTTTTCACTCCCAAACTTTAAAAGCACTGCCTTTTAAAAAATGGTGATCTGAGCCAAAATGAGAAAGCAAAGCAGCTGGTGGGTGGTGCAAGATTTAACATCAAAAAGAAGCTCTCTGCAAGAAACAATCTTTTTAAAGGGTTTACACTTGGTACTGTCAGTCATGGTTTGAAATTTGGCCCCTTTAAGACTTGAGGGTTGCAAAATAAAATAAAATAAAATAAAATAAAATAAAACAATCGAGTGTAATAGTAGAGTCCAAGGATGTGTATGCAGGATGAGACAGTTTCTAATTAAAATACTTGAAAAGTATCCTGCCATAATCCTCTGCCTTCTCCACTAAAATAAACCTAATTTCAGTAATCAAAGTAGATTTAATCCTACGTCTAAGATGGTTTTTTCACTCCTAATTCTAAATTTAAGCTGCTAACAAATAACCTGATAAGAAACTAAAACCGACTGCTTTTTTTTCTCTCTACAACCGTTGTTGACTTTCTCAAACTCAAATTTGCAATTTTTGTCCAGTTTGGCAGCTTGTGGTTCCTCTTTCAGGGATATCAGTCCCTTGGGCAGAACAACCCCGAGCTGGGAGGGGATGAGGGGATGCAGAGCCATATTCCAGCAAAATTCATGGATACACAGAGCTGCTGTGAACTCCTCCAGGAATTTGGGTCAAGCCTGAGCTTCTTAAACTTTCAGAAAACCAGGAAAGTCAATGCAGCTCTCAGAGGAATGGCCCTTCCCGTGTTCTTCTGGGTGGATAAACCCTGCGATTGTTCGGGATGAGCTGCTTTGAGCCACTTGAATTAGCAGGAGCTCCCAGAGGAAATGTTCCTCCTCGTGGCCAATTCCGTCGGGATGGTTGGGCAGGGTTTGAAAAGGGAAATTGGGGCTGCAGGATTTAGGCTGCGAACGATTAATCCCAGGGCTGCACACCTGCAACAGGGAAGGGAGGCAGCAAATGTTCCTGCAGAAAAGTGCTGGATAAAACTGCAAAATGCTCCTCTAGAAACCTTTAAACCTTCAGATTGCGTCTAGAAAGGTTTAAAGAGTTTATTAATCTACAGCAAAGGGGAAAACTCAGAAGCACTCAGTGTATTTTGAAACCAAAAAAAGTATTATTTATGAAACTTAGAGTCATTAAAAAAGGCATTTTTACCATGAACTTCCCTTGGCATTGGAGCAGTCCTCAGTTCCTTTGATCACAAAAAAAAATCGAAGTACATTAAGAGAAGTAATATCCTAATATTTTATGCTAAAATCAACTTTTTGACTTGCTAAGCACTATTTGTTCTATCTGGTTACTTTTGAGAAGTTTGGAACTAGAAATGCCTCTTCTCCCATCCTTTTCCTTTCTGCAAAGATGTTGAAAAATTCTGAAAACGGTCCAGAGAGTTTCCATTAACAAAGGGATGCCAAAGGTACGCCAGGAAAATCTCCAAGGGAAGTTTAGTAAATGTTTCTCCATTTTTAATAATAAATATTGATTATTTAACAGCCAGGCTTGCAGATGCTGAAATGGCAACAACGCTGCTGGCAGCAATCAGCACAGTTGGAACTGTCTGCACTGAGGATAAGAAAATGAAGTTAAGTGCAGTAATCTTGGGAATTATTTTAATTCTCTAAGTAAAATGCCTCAGCCTACATTATTTTACTTTTAATTATTTTGTGGTCACCAAATTCACTTTGTGCTGATGTTGTGCTGCAGCCAGTGATTCCTTCCAAACAAACTGAAGTTAAAAAATAAATTTTAAAAAGTCCGAGAGAGTTCAGCCAGGTGGAGTCTGGGCTCTTCCCGGGAAACAAGGGCAGGAGAAAAGGGAACGGGCTCAGGCTGTGCCAGGCGACGTCAGGCTGGACATCAGGCAGGATTTCTCCATGGAAAGGGCTGGTATGGAAATGCTTCTCATTGGTATTTGTGCTAAAAAGAAGAGGGTAGGAGGAGAAATCGCGACATCGGGTTGGTTCCTGGTTTGTATTTATTGATTTCAAAATCCATTTACCCTTAACTTGCTCAGTGCCTTGTTATGCACAAGGAACGTGACCTGAGCAGGGCTGAACAGCTCGGAGAAGGAGCCCAATTGATTTCACACCACAGCCATTGCTCTGCAAGCCAAACAGGGCTTTGGGCTGCAGGGAAATGGCCAGGCTGCAGTCACAGGGGCTGATATGGACCTGGGCACGAGGGGAAAGCCCCCCAGGGGCACAAGGAGGATAAAGAACACCAAAGGGAACAGAGGTGTGAGCAGACAGGAGCTGTTCACTCTGGTTCTACACTCATTGAAACAAAGGATGTTCCAACAAAAGTCAAAATGTCTTTAAAATAGAACGAGGTGTGGGAACGGAATTCCAAGGTGATGTGTGCATCTTCAGCTGTCCTGTGAGTTTGAGAGACTCCTCCAAGTGTTTGCAGTCTGCCCAAAGGCTGAGGGAGCTCTTGAATTTGACTTTTTAAAAAGACAAAGCTTCTGCAAAACAGATTGGAACGAGCCTCCCCATAAACCACCTGCACACCTCTCAAACGAAAGGCATCCCTCTGATCTCCCCTCAGCATTCCCAGGAGCTGCCTGCAACTCTGCAAGTAACTCCATCCAGTGGTCAGGCAAGTGGCAGCAGTTATCCCTTCACTCCTAGGTACAGCACACGTCCACGTGTGATCATCTTCTGACCAGGTGGGAATGAACTTCCACCTCGAAAGGAGATCATTGGGGAAGTCTGTAGCCTTAATCCTGAAATATGATGGGAAGAAGAGAGTAGCAATGGGAAGAGTAATACAGCAATAATGAGAAACTCATACCATTCAAAATAATTACTGTGATATTCTTTGACCATGAGTGTAGCACAGACTGGAAGTGAGGAATGCTTTAACACATAAAAACTTGGTGGAGCATCAAGAAGGAACCACAAACAAGTGCTAAAAGTTATTAAGGATCAGTCTGAGGCAAACAGAAACACAGGGTGAGGAATCCCAGTGTGGATCATGGCAACAGCAGGCTGGGCAAACTCAGAACAGACCCCTCTGGGCAAAACTTGCATAAGTGTCACAGAAAATAATGCCAATTAATAATAATGCCAATTAATAATAATGCCTATTAATAATAATGCACTCAGCTGGCAAATGAGAACTTCCTCTGTGACCTGCAAACCTGACTTCTGAACACAACCCTGCTCAAGTCCAGCTCAGGAGTTTCACATAATTATTTTCTAATCTTCTGTGTCTTCCCCAGTAAAACAGATTCCTACAATGTTTTCTGATTCTGAGAAAGACTTTCATTACACCTCTTTCCTTTGGATCTTTTTTTAGAGCCTAACACTAATGATGAGAATTTGATTTCCTGTGTTTATAATAAAGCTGGCATTAGCTATATGTTCTTCATTAAGGCTTTAAGGTGTATTAGACAAGGACATGAGCAGATTTAAAAGTGCTAAAGAATTCTTTGGAAAAGTTTCAACATTTTACACTTTGCTTCCAGTGTATGAACAGCGATTTCACAGTCAATGGAGCCAGAGCTGAAGACTTCACAAATAGGAGCAGCATTCCAAGAGCCCACGGAGGAACAGGAAGAATGGATCATTTCTCAATAACTGAGGTGCAGCAGAGAATGAAGTTCAGCTTCCAAACCTCCTGCTGCAGGAATCCTTTCAACCTCCCCCAGTCTGGGGGGGTTTTCACACCTTCATCTGATCTCTGTGTTCAGCAGCGGGGGGAGCACTGGGGTGGTGTGAATTCCAGTTACTGAGTTAAAAGTGCCATTATTTCACCTTCCCACCTCCAGGCAGCTGATTCATGAACAGCACAGAACCATCTGCCCTTAGTTGGTACTGGACACTGAGGTACTTGTTCATTTTCTGTTATTCTTGACCAAACCTGTGTAATAAAGGATTTAAAACAAGGAAATGAACCTCACTGTCCCCTCCTTCACTGGGCTGAGTTTCATTGCAGATGACACCGGGCTGGGGGGCAGTGGGACCTGGACAAGCTCAAGCAGTGGCCCCTGGGGATCTCAGAGCTTTACCAGGACAAGTGCTGGGATCCATCCAAGCTGGGCTGAGCAGAGGGAGCAGTGCTGGAGCAGCCCTGGAGCAGCCCTGGGGGAGCTGTGGGGCAGAGCTGGCCCTGCCCCGGCCATGGGCGCTGGGAGCCCAAACCCTGCCCTGGGCTGAGCCCAGCGTGGGCAGCAGGGGAGGGAGGGGATTGTGCCCCTCTGCCCTCAGCTGAGCCCCCACCTGCAGAGCTGCCCCAGCCCTGGCCCAGCACAGGAAGGAGCTGGAGCTGCTGCAGAGAGGCCAGAGGAGCCCCAGGATGAGCAGAGGGATGGAGCAGCTCTGCTGGCAGGAAAGGCTGCGAGAGCTGGGATTGTTCAGCTGCACAGGAGAAGCTCTGGGCTGAGCTCAGGGTGGCCTTGCAGGGCCTGCAGGAGCTGCAGGAAAGCTGGAGAGAGACAATTGCCAAGGGCTGCAGGGCCAGGAGCCAGGGAATGGCTGCCAGTGCCCGAGGGCAGGGCTGGCTGGGATATTGGGCAGGAATTGTTCCCTGGCAGGGTGGGCAGGCCCTGGCCCAGGGTGCCCAGAGAAGCTGGGGCTGCCCCTGCATCCCTGGCAGTGCCCAAGGCCAGGCTGGACACTGGGGCTGGGAGCAGCCTGGGACAGTGGGAGGTGTCCCTGCCATGGCAGGGGTGGCGCTGGATGGGCTTTAAGATCCTTTCCAGCACAAGCCATTTTATGATTCTCTGATTTAATTTCTGAAATTATTCCCATTTATCATGCACTTGCCTTGATCAATGGTTGAGCTGCCAATAAAAATTGACAGTGGGTGGAGAAAAGGGAACAGATGAGTCCTCCAGGTAAATGAACAAATTGCTAAATCACTTCTTGTATCTTTTTCATCCTCTCTCCAAAGCTGGCAGGAAATGCTTTAACAGCTCTTTAGCTCGGTGTTCTGAGGACTAAACTGCCCTCCTGGCCCTTAAATTTGTCAGCACCTTCTGTGTCAGAAGACAATAAGAACGAGGCCATAAATATATTGCATAAATGGGAGTTTATATCTGAGAAGAGTAGCCGCGATCATTAAATTTATGATCATCCAGCACAACTGAGGCAATCCTCCCCGTTTGCCTGTTTGCTTGCAGTTCTGCTTGTCTTTGAAACAACTCGTGTGACTTCCACGTTCATGATTTGCACTTTGTTACTGTGAACAGCTCGTGTCCTCCAAGGAAATGTGATAAATAACATCACACACGCCTCTCCAAAATAAATGTTGGTGAACACAGCATATTGTTTTAAGCTATTAACAACCTAAATATAATTACTAAGGTTTTTGTAAGCCCTAAGAAGAGCCCCCTTGGTTGCTATCACACACAATTAGGTATTGATGGGTAATTTGGGATTTATGAGCTTTAGTGCACAGAATCTGCACCCTCCATATGCTTCTTCCATATCTCTGAACTACTGCAGGTTGCCATGGTTTTTTGGGTTTTTTTCCCTTCACATCATCACATTTTGCACCAGATTCCAGCTGCTCATCCCTCCTCACTTGTGGTGGGCAGGGAGATGGATTTGCTTCCCTTCCCAAGTTGTGCTCAGTGACAAAACACAGGGAGCCCCTGAGGAGGGAAATGTGAAACAGGACTTTGGAATATTGCTGTGCCAGCTCCCTTGCTTCCATGTTTTCAATCATGCTAATCGGTTTAAATATCTGCTCATGGAATAAATTAGGGAGAAATGATTTTGTAGAAGTAATGAGGTCACCAAAAGGGTTGAAAAAAATATGACCTCCCCCCCTCACTGTTTAGTGGAGATGATATACACAAAATATCCTTTTAATGCATATTAAATAGCTCATAAACATGGCAGATAAAGGAGGTTTGGGTTTTCCAATTTGCAGGGAAGAGGCTTCAAATTAATTTAATTTTGTAAGAAGAGGTGTCTAAAGAGAAGATTGCTGTCCAGTTGAAGTACGTGTGACAAACTGGAACCCACCTTGATTTCCAGCCACATGCAAATCCTTGATCTTATCATTTTATTGTCTTTTAAAGGCAGCAAAACCTTGCTTGTTCTTAATTCCTCTGCAGCTGCACAGCCCCACTGCCTCTGACAGGGCCAGCCCAGCACAACCGAGGGCACGGGGCAGCTCAGGGACTCTTAACCCATCTTTAGGTCGGATGCCACCCAAGAGCCACAGAGTCAGCAGGAAATGGGTCATTTTCAGTTCATTTCGACATGAAAACACTCAGTCAGACTCGTTGCTTTGGGCACAGCTCTCTCTTCAGGAGAATCTCTTGTCTGTGCTCAGACAAGGGATTTCTCTCTCATGAGACAGATATAAAGAATAATTCTTTTGTGAAGACTAAAAGACTAAAATGAGGCAATGCTTTCCAGGAAATGTATTTATTGATACAATGATGAAATTTATCTTCTCTTAAACCTGACTCCAAACCTAGAACCAACCACAGGATCTGACTTTCAATAAAGAGGAACTCACATACCCAGCAACAAAGAGAGAGAAGTTCTCTCTTAGCCTGGCCTTGGAAATATGCAAAGAATTTTATTATTTAATTGCTTTATCCAAGGACAATGACAAACTAAGCCAGCATGATATCTGCAGACTTCTGATTTCATGTGTTTGGATTAACTTCAGGAAACTTTTCCACTTTCAAACCCTTTGCATCTTTGTGTTTTCTTTATTTTTGGTCTCTTAGATGCCAGAAAACTGAAATTTCAGAGTCAATTATCTATTGCCCTTCTAAATACAACAGGGGAGAACTGAACTGCAAAAATAGTTAGGCAGAACTTATAAATAATGCTAGACTACAGCGTTCAGAGTATAATTAAATGTTAATATTATATATACTCCTTTTGGGTTTATGGCCATCTAGAATTGTCTTCTTAGTGATTAATGAAGGGTAAAATCCATTTGCAATAGAAATGCCCATCTGTAATTGAATATTCTCCATGCAGAAGCTCTGAATTGAAGCTCCCAAAGTCCTGGTTTCATTTTCCTGCACGCTTGGTGACCTTCTCTGGAACTGAACATGGACAACGCATCATGGCAGAGGGAACACCTCTGTCGAGGTGCTAAAACCCTGCTTCTCCCCATGGATTTCTGTCTGACAGCCTGGAGAAGCCATGGGGCACAAAATTAATTCCACAACCACTTCAAACCTGCAAAATTTGTACTCTGGGTCTGGACAAGAAAAAGAGAAAAAGTTGCCTTTTATTTTATTTTCAATCAAGGCCCATTGGCAATGCAGGTTGCAGTGATATATCTGATCTGATCCCCTCAGCCCTAATTCTATACTCCACTTAATGAAATAGAAATAAATTCCTTTACACTGATATTCTCCTGCTCAGTTTGGCTCAGATGTGTTGCACCAAAATCCCACATTTTAGGGTGAAGTTGCAGACTCAAGGCTCCCTTTCCCGGGTAGAATCCGGGCTTCCTGAAGTGCCAGGGAATTTTAAATAATGCAAAACCCTGAAGCTTTTGGGAATAGGAGTGAAAGTTCAGCTCAGCTTGGGTCTGGAGCTGCTGGATGCAACGAAAAAGACTTGAGCAGTCCCACGTGATAAATGAACCCTGCCCAGAAAGGTTCTCTTTGTCATTGTGATTAATTAGGGACTTGCAGTTGTAAATTGGAACGTGTTAATACCCAAACCACAGCAGAACAACAAAAAAAGGTAAGGAAAAATACTGCAATGTTGTTTCCCTGAAAGGAGATATGTAAACACTGATTTAATAAGCCTTTTCATATTTTTATTTCTACTTTCTTTTTGCAGTAACAACAAAGAAGGAAGTTTTAAGTCCAGAACACCTCCTCCCTATGAAACTTCTCCATTTCACCTTCACTGTAGCAGGAGAAAAAAGTGATTTCTAAATGCATCAATAATCCAAGCCCCATATTTTGGTCCTTTGTTGCCCCGAGTCCCTTTTCTGTTGGCAGGCTGTGATATTATCTGTCTCACTGCAGCGCAGAAAATAGGGGCCTGTCAGCATGACGAGCACCTCAAAGCACGAGCTGGCTTTGAATGAGAGACCTGCCAACAATTGGAAATGTTCCCTCCTTTCCGTGGGGTGTTTGATATCCATTGCCTCACCAATACCTTTGGATGGAGGGCAAAAAGCAGGAAAAAAACCTTTTTAATGGCCCTGCTCAGGCTGAGCAATATGGAACAGAGCTGAACCTCCCGTGCTGGGGATTCTGTCCCAACCACCACCACATCCCAGCTAAAATCCACATTTATTTTGCTTTATGTGCCACTCAGTATCATAGAATCGAGGTAAACAAGGAACACAAATTGCACTTCCATGGTACAAAATATTTACAGTAATAAACTGAATACTGGTACAACCCCTCGCCATCCCCGAGGTTGCAGCGCACGGTAAAGATTAAGTACTGAGCAACATCTTTATCTCACTATGAAATATTTATCTTCTCCCCTCCTTCGGGGGATAAATAATCTAGTTTCCTGCAGCAAAAAATATTTTGCTTTGAAAGTACTTGTTTTTCTTAATGTGGTTTTAATGCTTAATTAATAATTACGGGCTTCTTTGAATGGAATACATGTTCCAACTAAAATAAAATAAGAGTATAAATAAAAATAAAACAAAAGTAGAAAGAAAAATGAGTCTTACGAAAAAATATGGAATTTTAGTTGCAATATTAACTGGAGCTAAATTACATGGTACTTCAGTGATACCACTGAGTTAACTCAGAATTAATCCAGTTGCAGAATTTTGCTGTTGATGTCACACAAAAGTAATGAGGGTTTGAGATTTCAAAAACCATTCAGTCTGTTTTCACCTCCCTTCATGGCGAGCTCAACAAGCTAAAGTTTGTTTAAAATTAGGGGTTTTTTTATTTGTAAAATGAAGACCAGACACGTCAATATCCCAGAGATGGGCTGCTGCTGCTCGGTGTGCTTCACTCTCCACACTCCCATGGAAAAGCCCTACCTGGGTTAATGGCATCAATTCAGTTTATGGCTTCCAGAACGCTGCTGCTTTATTGTCTGTTTATGTCTTTTGAGAAAATACAAAAGCAGTACAGTTAAAACGAGTTACTCTCAATACAGTCTCCTCCAAACACGTTCCTTTGGTGCCCGTGATTTACTCTGCAATCTGCCTCTCCTCGAGGGCACTGCTACTCCTGTTGTTCGGTTTTGTTGTGTGCTACACCGTTACTTTACAGAGCATAAAATATCGCCAGGAAAAAATTAGGCCAGTGTAAATAAGATCTTTGAAATGTGCCTTGTTATTCAGAATAGGGCACCTTGTGCATTTTCACCTGGACTCCACAGCTATTCACTCCAGCAGATGTTGCTGGGGCTCCTCGGGGTATTTGAACTTGCATTGCTTTATTTGCTCACTGAGTAACCAGATGCCAGCCCCCAGAAAGCCCCAATCCTGGTGAAATGTGCGTCTGCTCCGGTGACCAGAATACAAATTAGGAGTCTCATCCACCCCAGCAGGGCATAATTACACATTGAAGACTGCAGGCAAAGCCCTGACTGGTGCTTACTTTGCATTTCTTCCAAATATAGAACACATTCAGGAAGAATGAGTCCAAAGTCTACGCTCTGCTTGGCTCCGGCAAGGCATTGCTGAGTGACTTTCTCTTTATTTTCTGGCCAGTGATTTTCATGGAGACCTAGAACAAGTCCAGATCAGGAACACACAAGAGGTTCACTGGGAGGTGAAATCACAGCAGTTTTGCTGTAGGATCAGGAAAAAGTCACTTGCTCTGCGCTGATTGCTGCTGATGCCAATTTCCCCAGTTTTAATTGTGTGATTTTTCCTTCTTCTTGCACCAAATGCTTTCAGCTCTCAGAGCTGAGGGGAGGCAGAGCTGAGGGGAGGCACAGGAACGTGGCCAGATCAGGCAGCCCAGCCAGACCTGCTCAGTGCTCTCATCGCTCCCTGTTCCCTCTGCAGCTAAAACACTCCCCAAACGTTTCTCTCTGTGCAGCCTGGCAGCACCATATGTGTTTTAGGACAGTAATAATGACAAACAACTGGGGAAATCCCCCAAAGCTGCAATTAACACCAGCAGTGATGTTTGATTTCGTGGTGGCTGTTGAACCAGAATGAGGTGTCAGAGCTTCGTTAACGCTCGTGTGAGGGGCGAGGGAAAGGGACTGGGCAGCACCTCAGGCTTGACATGATTCTGACTCCTAATTAAACAAACCAATTGCAGCTTGAAATGCAAGCAGGCTGCTCCCAGACCTGCTCCATTCCCCCCCAGTGAGCACTCACACGTTTGGATGCATTTCCCAATGAAGTGGAAAAGGAACACATTTGAAGCAAAGAACCCCCCTGCATGAAATGGCTTTGACCCTCCCAGCAGCACCAAATGGATTTGCTTCCCCAAATATTCACCTCTTGAGGATTTTGTTTTCTTTCAGGCATCTTCACGTACAGATCCCACAGAAATGAGGAAGTCCCGCCGTATTCTTGGCCAGAAAATGATCCGTTCCATGCCTTGACAGTGCTGAAAGGTGTGTTTGAAAACCTTCTGGCACCAGCAATCCCCTGTTGGAACTGGAGGTGAAATACTTCGTGTCAAGAGCAGTGTCACTGAGCAATTGTTCACATGAGACTTGTATTACACCCTCTTTGTGCTGCAAAGGGAAACTGGATATTCTATTATCAGCCAGGAGAGGAGCTGAGGAAAAGCCTGCTCAGGTTACCAGAATTGCCTATATCTGATTTATTCTGCTGCTCCGAGGACATGCACAGCTGGGAGAGGGAATCCAACATTTGCACAGCAAGGAAAAGGTTAATGAATCATTTCCCCCTCCTGCCCAGCCACATGCAGCAGGAAACATGAACCTCACCTGGCTGTGGCACAAAGAGTCCCTCTAAATGCCCGGCTTTGGAACTTCGCAAATCTGCTGCTGAATTTTCCTGATAAATTTCCTTCTCAGCCCTTCACCTGAGGTTCATTTTGCAGAGCTCCTGAGCAGGAGCTGCTTTCAATCCCTGTCCATCCCACATGCAATGGTTTGTCACAAAGAACTGCTTTTTGTGAATGGCAACCGTGGCTTCAATGGAAACTTTGGTTAAATGTGGGTTTCTGTGCATTTGAGGTGAACATGAAGATGTAAAATAAAGACAGGCTTATGAAATGAAACAAATAGAGTCACAGAATATCCTGAGTTTGACGGGACCCACAGGGATCACTGAAATCCAGCTCCTGGCCCTGCACAGGGCTGCCCCAAGAATCACATTTATATTACCAGAAAATGACAGAATGGTGCAAAATTGAAAAGAGAATTAACTTGTGCCTCAAAAGATCCCATGGCAGGATATTCATGCTTCCTTTAGAGATTCTATAGCCAGAAGTGCATGTTTAGAGACTCACACCTGTATTTTAAATCCCTCTGTCATCATGGAACTGCAATTATGCACAAAAAGTGGTATCTGGGTAAATCTGTAAAAATTTTTTTGAACTGAGTTAAAACACATGGAGATAGAGGAGTTGATATGAGAGGTAAAACACCTTATTTCCAAAATCACCTGGGGAAATTAGCAAATGAAGGTACAAAAGGAAAAACTCTGTTACAGAGGGTAGACACAAGTGTCATTATTCTATTGTTCAACTCTAGACAACACAATTATTTTATTCTCTTAGTTTGGGAAACCGTTCTGCAAAGATCAGTTTCCCCAAGCTGGTCTGCTGCATACAGCAATTCCTTCATAATAGAGATTTTTATATCCAGTAGAGGCATTTATGGCAGATGTTTAATGCAAAATTACTGCAAAATTACCCCAAGTCTTCCTTGCCAACTGTTAGGAAGCAGATAAGGAATTTGGCACGCCTTTGAAAGAGAAGACACTTCAGGAAATCAGGAGCATCTCTTTCTGCTTTCCAGGAAAATTTATGATGTTGCCTTATAGATCCCTTCCCTCAAACTATTTTTTCCTTTACTGCTTCCTTCTCGTGGCTTCCTAAGCAAATAACTATGGCTTTTTTGAAGCAATTTATTTCTTTGGTTTTCTGAAGCTTCTGCAATTTGAAAATGCATGAGAACAGGGCTGGGAACAGCCAGGCCACTATAAATTCCCTGTTGTTGCTTTTTGTGGGTCCATCACCGGCATGGATCCTGTTATTGATCTGGGTGTGCCGGGGCTCCACGGAAATCAGGGGAGACAGCTCCAGGAAAAAGGCATCAGAGGCAGGAAAGTGTCTCCTGGTGAGCAGCCCCGGAGTCTGCCCCAGCTCCCATGAGCAAAACCCCCTCTGCAGAGCTCCCCACACACAGGCAGGGGAATGTGGGCATTTCAACATCGTCACCAACAGAAATCCTGCTTTTCTCCCACAGTTCTCCTCCCAAAAGATGCAACACGGGTTTGTTTTACTCTCCTTTCTCAAACATTCTCTGAGATCCCTTAGGTGTGGGATGATGTCCTTGTTCCTGGCTGAGCTGAGGCAGTTTCCTCCTTGGAATGGCCAGCAGGGACAGGGCCCATGCAGGAAATCTGCTCCTGAGCAGAACACAGCAAAAAAACCACTCTGAACTGCACTTTCCTGTTTACCTGGGATGCTGGAAGGTGCCCCTGCCCATGGGATGAGCTTTAAGGTCCTTCCAACCCAAACCCTTCTATGATTCCACCACTTCCATTCTAATTTACATCCTGATTGACATCCCAGTGCTCCTGACCTGTCACAGTTCTTAGGGGAAGCCTGGACTTCAACAGAAAGTTAATTCAACATATTAGAAACTTCTGCTTGATTTCTGCAATTCCGTTCCATGGACCAAAGGCACAGGTGGCCAAAAGGAAATTTTCCAAGCTCCTGGTGAGGATGAACAAACCCATTCATTTTGTTACTATTTCATCTTACCCCACAGACTGCCTTGCTAATAATTAATTTAAAAATAATTTCAACAATGTATAATGATCTAAGTCATATCTAGTGATCTAAAGGATCATGGAACAGGGTTTTACTGGTTGCCTAACCCTGTGTTACTGATATGAAATCTGCCAGTGCCATAGGATGAAACTAGACACAGAAAATAAGTCTGAACAGTTCTAAAACTCTCATTTTTTCCTCTTAATATATTAAACGATGCTTCAAAAATAAGGATTCTACATAGCATCTACAATAAGCAACTTTTTTAACAGATTCTTTACTTTAAATTCTTCAAATTAAAAAAAAATGTTTTTTCTAAGCATGAAACCACACTCTAGGCTGTCATATGAGGCAACAACACAGTGAAATACGAGACTTGGGGTCAATTCCATCATCCCCTGAAATTGTCACTGGAGAATGAACCCTGATCTGGGAATGGATCCAAACTGATCCAAGTGGAGCAAACTGGTGCCCCGGGGTCCATGTTGGGTGTGGCCTCTCCCGGAGAGGCTCTGAGTGCCCGAGGTGTCCCTATTGAAGGCCCTGCAATAAATCCCCATTTTATTCTCTGAATCCTGTCTGGCCTCTGCTCTAGGGAGCCTCTGCTCAGGCATCAGGTTCAGAGAAGGTGAGAAATACCATCTCTGCATTTTCACTGTGTTTGCATTTGTCCAGAGCCCTTGAATGAAACCTTGGCGAACCTGAAGGCAACTGGAATTTACTGACAGGGAAAAGCCAGGAATCCATTCTATGCCTAAAACCAACAGCACAGAAATATCTCTGTGTTTCTGCTCGTAGGCTTAATTTTTATTACCCTGACTGAACTTTACTGTGAAAAAGCTGCTGCAATAATCCCTTCCCTAATGATGACCTTTGCCAAGGCCGTGGCAGAATTCCGTGGCTGCAGTGGCCCTGCCCTGCCAGCTGCTTCCAAAAGGGCAAATCCACCCTGGAGCCACCACCCCACTCCCCGTGCCAGGGGTCACAGGCAGGAACAGCCACTTGTGCAAATAACAGATCATGTGGGGGATTTCGGTGTGATAATGATCCTTCTGAAGCCTATTGTTCAAAAGAATTAAATATTCAGAGTAATTAGACACTCTGAAATGGAGCTTTGATTCTTAGCAGTTTCCTACACTAATTTTGTAATTCTTTGGGTTGGACATGGGCAAAGTTATACAAACAAAAAAAAAAAAAAATAAATGAAAAAAAAATAAATCCACATATCTAAAATGCAAAGATTGCCTAGACATAAAGCATTATGCAGAGAAGAGTTTCAGCTTTGCTCTTTATTTTCACATTCTGTGTAACTCAGAGAAAGGGATAGTTGGCATCAAGTGACAGAAAAAGTCTTTAGGAAATCTGTGTATGCTTTATGCAATGGAGCATGAAGTAATTGCACTGAAAATACACTCTCTGATCCTGCAGCCCTTCCATTTCCCCAGCACAACCTCCCAATAATTTGCTTTCACGTGAGTGAAAACCAGAGGAGCTTGGAAATGGAAGTTCACCCGGCCACTTTGGGCAGTGGATTTCAGGAGAGCTGCTCACCAGGGATTATCCCGTTCCATTTCTGGTTTGTATAAAATAGAAAATTGGCTTTGATCAAACACCATCATTGGACAATCTGCATAAAAATGTTTCAGGTATGAAATGTGTCCAGAAGTGTCTGTGATCATGGGATATCAAAATCCTTTAATCCAATGGCATCTTAGCTGGCAGGTATAAAGAAACTTTGTCTCCATCAATGTGGCTCCTGCTGCCTGTCCCTTGAACTGCTCCAGCACATCCTTCCAGCAGGATTTGAGTTGGAATTGTGGATCTTGGCTCTGTGACCACTCCAGGGATTTCCAGTGGATATTGAAATATGATTCTGCATCCCCTAAACTACAGCTGCTTGTTAAAGGTAATTATCCCATCTTAGCACTCCTATATTATTAATTCCATGCAGAGGCAAAACCATCTGAAGGAGGGGGTGAGTGAGAGTCAGGGGAAAATAAAAAACAATTTATTTACAGCTCCTCAGTGGTGCAGGCAGGTGGATCTCACATTGCCCTCAAAATTCCAAGGAATGTCAGTCATAAGCAGGAATATGGGATTTTTTTAAGCTTTATCTTTCTCCTCACACAGGATGTTTAATTCAAAGCTAATTTAAACTACAGCTACTGTAGCAGTGGAAGAGCAAGAAGGAAAATCCCAGCTACAGAGCAGGAATGGGCTGTGAATTCATTCCCACAGGAGAGGAGTCAAACCCTGCTTGTTTCTCACATGGTGCTGCCACTGCCTGGGAGAGCAGGCACAGGCACTCCACTTCACTTATTTCTGAAACATTCTTTAATATATTAAGAGGAACAAATGACAGTTTTAGAAGTGTTTAGACTTATTTTCTGTGTCTCGATGCACCTCTGCTGATCCTGCTGATGCCTTAAGGGCTGGTACAAATCCGCGGCAGCCCCAGCAAAAACATGGGGACATCATTCTGAAGTCCATATGAAAGCTTTAAGAGACTCTTAAACCTTCTGTAACAAAAGTGACTTTCGCTAATGTTAATCTGTGCTGCTGGGGAGACAAACCCTGTGAACGTTTGATTGTTCTGATGCCTTAAGGGATGGGGAAAATCCGGGGCAGCCCCAGCA
>VYZT01018074.1:70026-84381 GCA_013400735.1 Pomatostomus ruficeps | reverse complement strand
GGGGAGAGAAAACACCCCAAAAATCCCTTCAGCGGGGGCGGCCGCTCCCGGTGCCTACCCCGGTGCCCAGCCCGGTGCCCATCCCGGTGCCCGGAGGGGTTGATCCGGCCGGGAACGCCACGAGGCCGCGGCCGGACCCTCGGTGGGGCTGATCCCGAACCTTTCTCCTCGCAGTCAGCCGGACTCCCCCCGGACCCCCATTTCCCCCTCCCCGCGGGGGTCGCGGGCAGCGCTGGCCCCGCGGCCCCTCGACGTGCGGCGCTGGCGAGGGCGAAGCCAAATCTCCTTTTAGAGAGCGAAAGTTTCCCCTCGGTGCAGCTCGGCCGCGCTGGAATGCCTGGGCTTTTTATAAATCCCTCCTCGAGCCCAGGGATGGGCACGAGAAATGCCAGGCGGGGATGAGAAAGGGGAAGGGAAAAAAAAAAGAGTGGAGAGGCGAGTGGAAAAGAGGGATAAAGCATTTTTGGGGTCTGCCCGCAAACCTCGCTGCTCGGGCTTTAGGAGAGCTCTAGCCGTACATATATATTTAATTTTATTTTTCCTACGGAATTCAGAGCTTCCCAAATTCCCTTTTGTTCTTCGGGGCAATTATTTCTATTTTCCTTTAACCCCCTGCACAGCTCAATAAATCTTTTTTAACTGCGTGATCTCTGACACTTATCGGAGCTTTTTTTCCCCTTTTTTTTCCTCCCCCCCTCTTTTCTTTCCCAACCCCTTAAAACTCCGATATAAAACCAAAATGAAATCCGGCCCTTCGGAAGAAAAGCATAAACGTTCCCGACACCTTGGAAATGTGGTTTTACTTTATAGCATTACTTAGCACCTGATCAGCATTTTTTTTTTTTGCAATAGAGAAGCCATAAAACCCCCGAGCAGGTATTTTCGTTGCAACTTGCACATTCCACAGCCTGTCTGCGTCTCTCCGGCCCTTTTCCTCTCCCGATCGGAAAACTTCACACTTTTCCCTTTTAAAACACATGTTCGGCGCTGCGGCCGCGCTGAGGGGGGAAATAATTCCAGTGGGGAAAAAAAAATATAACATATATGTATATAATTGGCCCCTCCAGAGGGTCCTGCTTGGAGGAGGGAAAAAAAAAGCAAAATCCAGAGGAAAAGAAAATATAAAGAGAGAAAATTGGCTCCTCCAGAGGGTCCAGCTCGGAGGATGGGAAATGCTCTGTTTCACGGCGCTCGTGTGAGTTTTTGGGGCTGTTTAGATGAAGATTCGGGAGAATCGGGGCTCGCAGCGCCGGCTCCGTTACCGGCAGCGCCGCAGCAGCTCCGGGCTCGGCTCCCGGCGGGGTCGGAGCGGGCTGGGCTCTCCGGCAGCGCGGGGGATGAGGATTCCAGAGGCCTCGCCGGCCGCGGGAAGGGTTTGTTCGGGGTGTGGGGTGGATCCATCATCACCCACGGGTGCTCGGGGTATCCCGGAGCACCCAGGGATGTTTGGGGTACCCGGTACCGATCCACGGGCGCTCAGGGTACCCCGGGGCACCCAGCACCGCCCCGGGGATGTTTGGGGTGCCCGGTACCGATCCGTGGGTGCTCGGGGTATCTCGGAGCACCCTGGCATGGATATTCGGGGTACTCCAGGCTGCTTTTCCCTCCAGTATCCCCCGAGCACGGCGGCGATCCCTAATTAAGCGTAACGAGGATTCCAGAGCTTTAATTGCGGAGGGCGGGAGGCGGAGCGGGCAGCGGGGACCCCTCGCTGGGATCTGTGTGGCCGGGACCGGGATCTCGGGAGCGCCGGGGGGGGACCGGGGAGGGCGGCGGGGACCCCTCGCCGGGATCGATGTGACCGGGACCGGGATTTCGGGAGCGCCGGGGGGGACCCCTCGCCGGGATCGGTGTGACCGGGATTTCGGGAGCGCCGGGGGGGAGCCCTGGTTGGGACCGGTGTGACCGGGACCGGTGTCTCGGGAGCGCCGGGGGGGAGAGCGGCGGGCGGCGGGCGCTGAAAGCCGATCGGGGCCGGGAGGTCGCAGGGGCGGGGAGGTCGCGGCACTTCCCGGGAGGTAATTTGGGAATATTAGCCCGGCGCGTGCGGCTGGAGCCGATAAGGGCTGACGGACACGGAACACCCCGGAGCGGGGGTCCCGGGATCAAGCGGGATCGGGATTTCCCCTCTCCCTCGGGACGAGGCGGGAGCTCGGCTGGGAAACGCTTCCCACCCCCGGAGATCCAGGGGGAAACGCGGGACCTTGGCAGCGTTGGAAAAAGGAGGGAAGGGGAAAAAAATAAATAAATAAAATCCCCTCGAATTTTCCTTTCTGAAATCCTTTTGTCGCCGAAAAACTTCCGAAGCCTCAACCCAGCCCCGCCCCAGCCCTGGGGAAAAAAAAAAAAGATAAGAAGTGGATATAAAAGTATTTTAAAAGTTCTGAACTAGATGTAGATATAAAAATAGATATTAGAAGTGTTTAGATCTAAAATGCATTTAGATATAAAAGCAGGTATAAAGTGGGTTTGAATAGATAAAAGTAGGCGTGTGTTTAGATATGGATTAGATATAAAAACTGTTTAAATAGATAAAAAAAAGATATCAAAAGTCTTTAGATATAAAATGGATGTGAAATGTGCATAAGTAAAGAATAGATACGAAACGCATTTAAATCAATGTAAAATAGAATCCAGCGTATTTAAATTGATATAAAATAGACACGGAATTATTTAAATTGATATAAAATAGAGATGTGATTATTTAAATCGATATAAAATAGAGGTGTGATTTAAACCGCTATAGACTTGTGATGATTTAAATCGATGTAAAATAGCTCAACAATACATTTAAATTAATATAAAACACATACATGATGATTTAAATTGATATAGACGTGATGATTTAAATCGATGCAAAGCAGCTATTTATTTAAATAGATATAAAAGGTATTAAAATGAATACAGAAGAGACATAAAGGTGGTTAAATCAATGTAAAATAAATACAAAATGTATTTAAATAGGCATAAAACACCTTTAAGCAGCTGTAACGTGGTTAGGTCGGTATCAGACCCCCGTAACTGATTTTCCCCGCTCTCTCTCCGGCTGCAGACCCCGCCGTGATCTCCCCCCAGGACCCCACGCTGCTGATCGGCTCCTCGCTGGTCGCCACGTGCACGGTCAGCCCGGACTTTCCGCTGAAAGCCGAGGACCTGTACTGGACGCTGAACGGGCGGCGCCTCCCGGCCGCCTCCTACGCCGCGCTGGGCCCCTCCACGCTCAGCGTGGCCCTCGCCCGCCTCAACGGCTCCAGGCAGCAGTCGGGGGACAACCTGGTGTGTCACAGCAGAGACGGCGGCATCCTGGCCGGCTCCTGCCTTTACGTTGGACGTACGTCCGCGCCGCCGCTCGGGCTGGGGTCTGTTCCTCCCCCCCTCTTTGCACCTGATCAGCATTTCTTGCTTGGAGGAGGGAAAAAAACTGCTCTGTGCTGGGGTTTGGCCACTCAGTGCCGGGGTCTGGTCACTGTACCAGGGTCTGGTCACTCTGTACCAGGGTCCGGCCGCTCTGTGCTGGGGTCTGGTCACTCAGTGCTGGGGTCTGGTCACTCTGTACTGGGGTCTGGCTGCTCTGTGCCAGTTTGGCCGCTCTGTTCTGGGGTCTGGTCACTGTACTGGGACCTGGCCACTCTGTGCTGGGGTTTGGCCACTCAGTGCCGGGGTCTGGTCACTGTACCAGGGTCTGGTCACTGTTCTGGGATCTGGCTGCTCTGTGCCAGGGTCCGGCCACTCTGTCGAGGTCCAGCCAGCACCGGGCTGTGCCTCTCCCACAGGAGAGAACCCGGGGATCCCCACGGAGGGATCAGCGCCCCCGTTCTCGCCAGGGCGTGCTCTGGTGGAGCCCGACCCGCGCGCAGCTGCGAGGCCGCTCTGGCAGAGCCTCGGTTAAAACGCGCTTGTCCGAATCAATAACCGTAAGATTTTATCTCGGGCTATTTTAAGGCCGATGCTGTGTCCCAGGAACACAGAATCATACCGGGGAATGCAGCTTGGATTTGTTTTTTGGGTCGCTACGTATTCCCGGGAACACAGAGACTCAGCTGAGAACGCAGCTCGGATTTGGGGTTTGGCTCTCTGTGGCTGGAAAAAAGAAACAGCTCTGGAAACTTTTGGGTTTTTTTGGTTTTTTGTCTCTCCCAGTACCCCCAGAGAAACCAGTCAACATCACTTGCTGGTCCAAGAACATGAAGGACCTGACGTGCAAGTGGGCGCCGGGGACAGAAGGAGAGACCTTTCTGCACACCAACTACACCCTCAAGTACAAGCGCAGGTGGGTGCTGGCCTTCATTCCCGATTTGTTAAAAACTTTGGGATAGGATTTGATGGGAAACAGGGAACGAGCAGCTCGATGCCTCCTGTTTGGGGATGGTGTGAGGAATTCCTCGTGGAGCTGGGGAGGGTGAGGAGCCGCTGTGGAGCTGGGAACCGCCGGGTGAACCATTCCCTGCCCGCAGGTGGTACGGCCAGGACAACACCTGCCAGGAATACCACACTGCGGGCACCTACTCGTGCCACATCCCCAAGGACCTGGCCCTCTTCACGCCCTACGAGATCTGGGTGGAGGCCTCCAACCGCCTGGGGGTGGCCGTGTCCGACGTGGTCATGCTGGACATCCTCGACGTGGGTGAGCCGCGCCACCCCGGTGCCACCGCCGCGCCGGTGACCCCGCGGGGAGGGGCAGCGCTGGGCCGGGCGGGGGCAGCAGGAAATGGGCGATATGCGAGCAGAATTGCTCCTAATCGAGTTAGGCTGCTCGCTCCGAGCCGGTTCCACATCCGCCCCGCTCCTTAACCCTCGCGGCCCCGCGGCGCTGCCCCGCTGTCCCCCCCAGCCCTGCCCTGTCCCCGCAGTCACCACGGACCCGCCGTCCGACGTGCACGTCAGCAGGGTGGGCGACCTGGAGGACCAGCTGAGCGTGCGCTGGAGCTCCCCGCCGGCCCTCAAGGATTTCCTCTTCCAGGCCAAGTACCAGATCCAATACCGGGTGGAGGACAGCTCCGAGTGGAAGGTGGGTGGGCACGGCCGGTGCCGCGGGGACAGCGCGGGGTCACCGCGGGTCCGGGCGCTGCCATCCCCTCCCTCCGCAGGTGGTGGATGATGTTGGCAACCAGACGTCGTGTCGCCTGGCCGGCCTGCGCCCCGGCACCGTCTACTTCGTCCAGGTGCGCTGCAACCCCTTCAGCATCTACGGCTCCAAGAAAGCCGGGATCTGGAGCGACTGGAGCAACCCCACGGCCGCCTCCACCCCACGCAGCGGTGAGTGACCCCAGCCCCACTCGAGGGTGCTGCGATCGTGGGAGGTGCGGGGGGCCCTTCCCTGCTCCGTGCCCGGCACCTGGATTTCCTGCGAAGGAGCCAATTCGGAGCTCGGCTTTCCCAGCTGGGAGCCAAACCCCGCTCGCGTTCCCCTCGGCCCTCGTTATTCACGGCACGGCAGCGATGGGGTTCAGGGGTTCATGTGACACCGACCCCCTTGTCCCCGCAGAGCGAGTGACGGGGGGCTGCGACCCCAAAGCGGGGGAGCAGAACACGACGCTGCGGCGGGAGCTGAAGCAGTTTTTCGGGTGGGTGAAGAAACACGCCTACGGCTGCTCCAACCTCGGCATCAAGCTCTACGACCAGTGGCGCGTGTGGCTGCAGAAATCGCACAAAGCACGCAACCAGGTAGGTAAGGAGCCTTTCGCACTTCTTCTCCCCGGCTGGGGGGGGACGCGGGGTGACCCCCCCACCCCAGGGATGCTGGGGGGTGACGCCGACCCCGGGGCGACGCGGGGCTCTGCTCCTCTCCGCAGGTTCTTCCCGGCGATAAGCTGTAGCCCGCGGGGGACCGAGCGCCGGCAGGATGGGACGGGGCGCCCGGCGCCCACCCGGGACNGGTGAGGTTGGGGGGCCGGGCTGGCCCAGCCCCGGGAGCCCCGTGGGACCGCGGCCCCGCGGCAGCGACGGGACCCCCCAGCCTTGCCCGGCCGGGGGGGGCGCGGGGGCTTCGCTCCGCCAGCCGGAGCAGCCCCTGGGATGAGAGGGGCGGCGGGGGCTTCCCGGGTGACCCCACCCTCGCCGCAGCTCCCCCCGGGAAGCGACTTGGGCCGTTTTCTCCCCGGGGTCCCACGTGCGAGTGCGCGGGGGGGCCGTCCCCGGGGAGCCACGCGGGCTGATTGGAGGCTGCTGGGGTTTGCCCAGTGCCTGCTCCAGTTTTGATTCAAACCAGCCTTATTTTGGTTCCATTTCAGTCAATTAGGAACAGATTTAAGCTTAATGCCAATAAACCTCTGAAACCCCACCGGGGTCTGCGTCAGCGGAGCGGCAGCGCTGCGCGGGGACGGGGATCCAGCGGGCAGCCAAATGGGGCCCGTGGCCCTTGTCACCCCAGCCCGGGGCTCCCGGGGGACCGAGCCGAGGGGAGGGGTGGCACTGGGACAGCCACACGAACCCTGGAGATCACACCACTCAGGCCAGCTCCACGGGGACAGGTTTATTTGGGGTGACCATGGAAAAAGCGCTCACGGAGCAGCAGAGACACTGCGGGGCTGGGGCACAGCCGGACTCCAGGACGTGGCTTTGGGGGGGCTGCTGCCCAGGGGACTCCGGCTGGCAGCAAGGACAGTGCCCACCTCGATTGGGGAAAAGCACGGCAGCCCCGTGGCACTGCAGGTTGTGGTTTGCCTTTGGCACAGCCCTGGCACGGCCAGGGAGGGGAACCAGCCCCGCGCCGGACCCCTCTGCTGAGGGACACTCAGGATTTAGGGGGACCCCGCTTGTCCCAGGAGGGGGCTTCACCCCTTCCAGCCCGTGCTGCAGACAAGGGGCTGAGGGGACAATGCCCACCTTGCCGAGGTGCACCGGGAGCGGGCGGGGGACAAGCGGGGCCCCCATTCCACCAGCCCGGCCCCTCCAGCTGTTCCCACGGGGACACCCATCACTCAACTTCTTCCGAATCGTACTTAAGGTCCTGGAGAATTTCGCTGATTGCCTCAATGGTTTTAATTAGCCTACGAGAGCGGATGGAAACTATAAATAAAGCCCATATGGAGCGTATTATGTGGGCCGCCTCGCCTTCCCCGCGCTGTTTATGAAACACTCAGCCCGGGGAGGCCGAGGGGACGCGGCCACGCAGCGCCGCCAGACCCCGAAGGCACCATCTGGGCCCCCCTGGGCCGGAGGGAGGGAGGGGAAACACAGGGAAGGGGCTCCTGGGCCGGACTCCATGATCTGTGCGGGTCCCTTCCAGCTCAGGACACTCCAGCATTCCACGGGCTGGGGAGGGGGTGTTGTCCCAAAAGTGGGGTGGGGTCCTGGGCAAGGGGGATGCTGCCTTCCCAAAATGAGAGGGGACAGCAGTGGGGCCACCACCTACTTGTGCTTGAGCTCCTGCACCTCCTGCTGATGGGCATCCACCTCGGGCTGGTCCTGTGCCTGCTGCCGGGCCAGCTGCAGCTGTGCCGTCTGCGGGGGGGACACGGTGGGAGCTGAGACCCCCCAAACCTCCCCAGCGCTGCCCCAGCGACCCCCCCCCAGCCCAGCACCCACCAGCTGCAACTTCTCCTGCTCCCGCTCCTGGAGCCGGGCCAGGTGCTGGGCCAGCTCGGGGCGGCCGAGCTCGTCCCGCAGGCGTTCGGCGATGTCCAGCACCTCCCGGGAGATGCCGCTGAAGGCCACGGTGACCTCGTGCACCAGCTGCCGGTACCGCGGGAAGTCATAGTGGGGGGCACTGCTCAGGTACGCCCGGTGGCCCCTGGGGAAGGGTCAGGGGGGAGAAGCCACTGTCACCACTGCCACCACTGTCACCACTGTCACCACTGTCACCACAGCCGGGTGCCCATCCCGGAGCTGGCACCCGCCACGGGCAGCTCCAGGAGCGCTCTCCTGCCTTTTCCTGCCTGGATTTGGCAGCACGACCAGGCACGGGACATGGTTGGAAACTGCTTTTTTGAGGGGAAAAGTTGGGGGTTTGGGTTTTTTCCATCCTTTACACTCTCAACCCTGCATCCTGGGAAGTCCATCATCTGCTGGATGCGAAAATAGGATTCAGGTGTCCAGCGCCGAGTCCCGCTGCCAGCTGGAGCTCATCAGCCACCCCTGCGGCCCCGTCCCAACAGGATGCTAAATAATCGGGATCCGGTTCCTTGCTGGGGGTGCCCCGCGTGGCCCCGCCCGCCCCGGTGGGTGCCGCCCCCCGGGACCGTCCCGGTGCCGGTGCCGGTACTCACTCCTCGAAGAGCCGGTAGGTCTCAACCCGCTCGCCCTGCAGCTCCCGCAGCCGCTGCAGCAGCGCCCGCACGGCCTCGCCCGTCTGCGGGACACAAGGGGACGGTGGCACCGGTGACCCGGTGGTACCGGTGACCCGGTACCGGGCTCCGACGGCAGCGATGACGGCCCGGGGAGGATCACCCCGGGGCTGCGGCAACGCGTCCTCGCCCAGCTCCGGTTCCGGGGGGGATTCCGGCCGCGGTGCTTGAGCTGAGCCCAGCACCGGCACCGGGACCCCCCCATCCCGCTACGCTCGCACCGGGAGCCCCCCGGCCACGTGTCCCGGACCGGCACCGGGACGCACCGGGATCCTCCGGCCATGCGCTCCCAACACAGCCGGGCACCGGGACCCCCGCCCACGGCCCGGCCCGGCCCCAGGACCCCCCGGTGACCACCCGCGCCCGGTCCCGGGACCCCCATCCCGTCCCCCCGGTGGCCGTTCCCGTTCCCGTGCCGCTCCCGGTGCCGCTCACCATGGCCCGGCCCGGCCGCACGGCGCAGGCCCGGGACCGGCGGGGCGGAGCGCGGTTCCGCCGCCACCTGCAGGCCCCGACCGGCAGCGCCGCCGGTCCCTGTTCCCGGGCCCTTGTCCCCGATCCGGTCCGGGCGCCGTCTGTGTTGTGAGCACACGGCCGGGGGTCCCGGTGGGTGGGTAGGGGGATAAAGGGGGTCCCGCGGTGGGTCCGTGAACAGGGGGTCCCGGTGCATTTGCAGCAGAACCGGGAGATGCCGGGACTGCGTCGGTCACACGTGTGGCTGGGGGGGTCCCGGTGCCCGTCTGTGTCCTGTACACACAGCCGGGGGTCCCACTGGGTGGGTAGGGGGGTCCCGGTGTCCGTCTGTGTCCTGTGCACACGGCCGGGGGTCCCACTGGGTGGGTAGGGGGGTCCCGGTGTCCGTGCTGACCCTGCAGCAGTGACCAGAAGGCTCCCAGTGCAGGAGCAAGGGGTGTAGGGGGTTTGGTGACAGTCACCCCGTCACTGGGGGGTCTCAGTGCAGGAGCAGGGGGTTTGTGTGGTCCCGCTGCCGGTCCAGTCAGTGGCCAGGGGGGTCCCGGTGCTGGCCCAGTCCCTGCACACATTGCTGCAGGCACCGACCACCAGCACCATCCTTGTCGCTGTTGAACCGCTAGCCGAGTGAAGAAATCGAGATGGTTGAATGGCATAAATCTGAATTTATTATTTAATTATAAAACTTACATAGACTTTTCAAAGGTCGTCCGGATTGGGTCAATCTAAAACCTCCCCCTAGGCCGACTGGCCAGGCCAGAACTGCCCATGTTTTCCAGAGACCGTTTCAATAACATCCAAACTTTATTTATAAAACACAGAAAGAGAAAAATTCCCATGGGAAAGAATCTGTGCTACCACACATCCTCTCCATCCCTCCCTGATCCCTGGTCCCCCCACCCTCCCACACAGCCCCCGTTTATTGAAAACTGCACCAATTTGGGTAAAAACCACCAGGAAACAGGGCTGAGCGTTGCAATACTTTATTGACCAGCACAGGCAGGGCTGGAGGCTCTACTTGACCTTCTTCTTGGGACGCAGGTTGTTGGTGTGCCCACACTTCTTCTTGCGGCAGTTGACGGCGCGGGGGTGCAGGCGGGCGTAGCACCTGGGGGGGGGACAGGTCAGCAGAGCCCCGCGTCCCTGGGGAGGGGCTCTGGGAGCAGAGGGGCTGAGGGGACACGGGGAGGTGACACGGGGACGTACTTGCGGCAGATCATCTTGTCGCAGTTGTACTTCTGGGCGAGCTGGCGCAGGGAGGGCTCGATGATCCCCCCTCGCAGGCGCAGCACCAGGTGCAGGGTGGACTCTGCAAGAACACATCGGTGTCACACAGGGGGCAAGGAGCACCTGGCACCCCAAAAACGTCCCCCAAAAACCCCCCGGGGTCTGGGGAGCACCTTTCTGGATGTTGTAGTCAGCGAGGGTGCGGCCGTCCTCCAGCTGCTTCCCCGCGAAGATCAGGCGCTGCTGGTCGGGGGGGATCCCTGCGGGGACACAATCACGGCACTGGGGACACTGGGGGACCCCCGTGGGGCCATCCCACTACTCGCAGCCCCTCCAGTACCTTCCTTGTCCTGGATTTTGGCTTTCACGTTCTCGATGGTGTCATTGGGCTCCACCTCGAGGGTGATGGTTTTGCCCGTCAGGGTTTTCACGAAGATCTGCATCTTGGCACCTTCTCACTGCGGGGGCAGCGGCCGTGTCACCCTGGGCCGGCCACCAGGAGGGGACAGGGCCCCGCCGCTGCCCGAGCGCTCGAACCCTCCCGAACCCCCGTCCCTGAGCCCCAATCCCGGGATCCAGCCCCAATCCCGGGATCCAGTCCCCCATCCTGGGATCCAGCCCTCATCCCGGGAGCCAGCCCCAATCCCGGGATCCAGCCCCGCTCTCCCGGGATCCAGTCCCCAATCCCGGGATCCAGTCCCCAATCCCGGGATCCAGCCCCGCTCCCCCGGGATCCAGCCCCGCTCTCCCGGGATCCAGTCCCCAATCCCGGGATCCAGTCCCCAATCCCGGGATCCAGCCCCGCTCTCCCGGGATCCAGTCCCCAATCCCGGGATCCAGCCCCGCTCTCCCGGGATCCAGTCCCCAATCCCGGGATCCAGCCCCGCTCTCCCGGGATCCAGTCCCCAATCCCGGGATCCAGCCCCGCTCTCCCGGGATCCAGCCCCAATCCCGGGATCCAGTCCCCAATCCCGGGATCCCGGGCCTCCCGCGGGATCCAGTCCCGTCCCCGGGGACCCGGGGACCCTCCCTCGGTTCCAGTCCCCACCCCGGTATCCGGCCCCCCATCCCGGGGTCCCAGCCCCCCTCCCCGATCCCAGTCCCGATCCCGGGATCCACCGGCCCCTCCCGGGATCCCTCCCCGGCCCCGGGCCCGCTCCGGTCCCGCACCGCGCGCACCCGCGGCCTCGCTGCGGACGGAAAGGGAGGCGGGACCGGAACGGCGGCCGCGTCACTGCCGGGGGAACCGGGCACCGCCCAGGGACCGCTCCGTCACTGCCGGAGGGACACTGGGACCGCCCCGTCACTGCCGGAGTGTCACCGGCACCGCCCCGGGACCGCCCCGCGACAGCCTCGTCACTACCGGGGTGACACCGGCACCGCCCGCCTCGTCACTGTTTCATCACTACCGGGGTGACACCGGCACCGCCCGTCCCGGTACCGCGGGACGGGGCACGGAAGGGTCTGCACGGACCCAGAACCGGACCGATCCCCCCGAACCTGACACTGACCCCACGGACACAGGACTGACCCCAAGACCTGCCCCAAATCGACCCCAGGCAAGCCCCAGAGTGCCAGGACCAGGGCCACACTGACCCCATGGACCCCAGGCAAGCCCCAGAGTGCCAGGACCAGGGCCACACTGACCCCATGGACCCCAGACCGGCCCCACAGTGACAGGACCAGGGCCACACTGACCCCATGGACCCCAGACCGGCCCCACAGTGACAGGACCAGGGCCACACCGACCCCATGGACCCCAGACCGGCCCCAGAGTGCCAGGACCAGCCCCATGATGAGCCCCACAGCTCCAGTTCCATGACCAGCCCCAAACCCCAGCCCTCCAGCCCCCCGCTCTCTCCTCACAGAGAAAATGGAAAAGAAGGATCTGGACAGCTCCTGTTCCCGGGAGGCCGCCTGTGGGGTGACCAGCAGCGCCCTGTGAGGGGTTGAGGGTGAGAAGCAAAGGGAAACGCGGCTCTGGCTCATCCCAGCGGAGGAAAACGCAGCCGGCACAAATCCATCAGCAGCAGGGAGAGCTGGTGGGCACACAGAGCCTCAGGGACAACATTCCTCATGAAATATAAACACCCCAAAAACGGCTTTTCTGCGCCAAAAAATCTGTGTGAACGGTGAGGTTTGGCCGCTCTCCTGAGCGCAGAAAGGAGGGAGGACAAGAGGCGTTTCCAACCCAGCATTTACTGACTCCCCCTGAAGCGAGCGGCGGGTTTACACCTCAGCTTGGAGGCAGAAGGGCAGCACCTTCCTCCCTCGGCTTCTCCCAGCCTTCGCTTCCCTCTTCCCAGAAAAAAGGAGAGAAAAAAAAGAAGCGACACACGGATATAAATACAGGATAGAAAGTCCTCCGGGGGCGGGATGGGGCTCCTAGTCCAGGCCGTTGGCCGTGTCCTCGTCTGTGAGACTCTGTCCGTTCACGGCCGGGCCGTCGTACTGGCCCTGGGATAAATCCTCGAAATCCTGGCTGGTGGTGGGGGAGATGACGTCGGGGCTGGTGTCGCACGACTCCGTGCTCTGCTCCGAGGTAGCGATGGTGGTTGTGGTGCTCTTGGGGACGGGGTCGAAGTCGTCGTCGTCTTCCAGGATGGGGGACTCGTGGATGTCTGTGAGGGAAGAGGGAGGTGTTAAATTTGTGGTAGGACAGCACGAGAGCAATTCCCTAATTTTTAGTTTTGCTCGTTGCAGGGATTAAAAAAAATCCCCGCATCGCCAGCACGTGAATTAGTGGTTGCCTGTAACTTTTTGCAATTGCATTTAACGGGATTAAGGAGTTTTCCAGACTTTTAGGGAAGCAGCCGTAGGTCAGCACATGGACTTCTCCTGATTCCTGACTCTTCCCACAGGAGGAAAACTGAGCATGGACACAGGGAATGGCTTCCCACTGCCAGAGGGCAGAGCTGGGTGGGATTTTGGGAAGGAATTCCTGGTTGAGAGGGTGGGGAGGCCCTGGCCCAGGGTGCCCAGAGCAGCTGTGGCTGCCCCTGGATCCCTGGCAGTGCCCAAGGCCAGGCTGGAGCAGCCGGGGACAGTGGGAGGTGTCCCTGCCATGGCACTGGATGGGATTTGAGGTCCCTTCCCACCCAAACCACACCATGACTCTGTCGATCTGTGGAACAGGAATCACTCACTGCTGAACGCCTCCGGGTACTGCTTCGCCAACTTCCCTTTGAGTGTCCTGGGGAGGAGAGAACAACCCGAGTCCGTGGGGAGCTGAGGGGTCCGGAGCTGAGCCCCCCGACAGCTCCCTCAGCCTCCGGCAGTCATGGGAAACGCAAACAAATCCCAAAGGAACCCCTTAGGCTGAGGGATTCCCTTCCCAACCCCCTGAGTGTTCCTCAATCCCACATTTTGTGGCCACCCCGAGCAGATCCCAACCAGATCAGGATCAGGGAAACCCAAACTCCATCCTCCACTTCCTCCACCGACCATGGACTTCCCCTTCCCCAACAGATTTTCCTTCTCCTATCCCCCCAACCTCCAAATTGTGCCCCGTTTTAACACCCCCACGGCCCAGCCAGCCCCCGGGGCCCGTTCCCAGCCCGGTTCCCACCGGATCCTCCGGAAGATGCTGTCCAGGTCCTTCTTCATCTCCACCAGGGTCCGGGTGTGGTGCACGAAGCGCTCGCTCATCTGCTGCATGCGCACGCTGGACAGGTTGTTGAAGTTGAGCAGCATCTCGTTGGTCTTCTCGAAGCGATCCAACCTGCGCGGGGGAGGCAGACGGAGCTCGCCAAACATCCCGGGAGGCTCCCGGTGCCGGTACCGGGCTCCCCGCGGGGGTTTCCCCCGGGACTCACATGTTTTTCTGCGCCAGGATGATGGCGTTGACGTCCTCGGCGTTGACCATGCCCAGCACCCTCCCGCAGAACACCTGCGAGGCCGTGGGCTCCATCGTGACCTGCGGGACGGCAGGGGCGGCTCAGCCGGGGGAACGGGAGCCCCCGGTACCGGTAACGGAGACCCCCCCGTTACTCCTCCGTGATAGCGGCGCCCCCTCCGCCCTGCCATGCAACCAGCATAGGGTACCCCGCCGCCGTGCCTGCTCCCGGGCCGGCCCCGCACGCCGGTAACGGGGGTGCCCCGGCCGCCCGCCGCCCCCCGGTCCCGGTAGCGCCTCCAGCCCCGGGTTCACTCGGGGACACGCGAGTCGGTGCCCCGCCGGTATCCCTGGAGCCTCCCACCAGCAATGCCCGCGCACCTGCGGGAGCCCGTCCCGCCGCTTCACATGACGGGAGCGGGAGCGGGACCGGGGGCGGCACCGGCGCCCGCTCCGCGCCGCTTCCGGGTGCGGCGTCACGTGGGGCGCGACCCCGCGGCGTCACCGCGCCGAGCCGGAAGTGCCGGACACCGGCCG